>JARUPY010000304.1:0-104253 GCA_029817715.1 Melastoma dodecandrum | reverse complement strand
ACGTGTATGATATTATTCAGATTAATTATTTCTTCTTTTGCAGATTACGCATTTATATTTTCCTTCTTGCATTTTCTTCTTAGAATTTTGTGTATAAATAGCCACGCCCTCTCCCATTGTAAAATACAATTCATTATTCTTCTCCCATTCTGTCCAGAGAGAGCGTGTGCTTGAGCTTGCTTTAGTTCTTTCATTCGTTCGAGTTAGTCACACGAGGAGCACTAGCGACGGACGGCTGCATCGTTGGTGAAACCTTCTGGGAGAGTGACTCGGGGGCTCGAGGGATTCGGCTGGAAGCTGCAGGATACGTTGTTGGAAGCGTGTGTACGTGGGCAACGTGCAGCGGGCCGGAGAGAAGGGCTGAACCTCGGGAGCACAGAAGGTGAGGGACTGACCAGCTTCTGTTGTGTAGAACTCTGTGTGCAGGAACCTAGGACGGAGGCTGCCGTCTGCTTGCGTGGGGTTTGCCACGTGCTTGCGCAGGGTCTGCTGCGTGCTTGCGTAGGGTATGCTACGTGCTTTGTGGAGTACGCCACATAGTCGCTATCTCGAGGAGATCGTGCAGGTCGTGTGGAGCCGCCGGAGGGAAAATCCATCCTTGAACAGGGGTTACTGTTCGCTTGCGTAGGGTCCGCTACGTGCTCGCGTGGGGTACGCCACGAAGTCGTTTTCCTTAAGAGGATTGCGCATTTGCTACTTTGTTAGTTACGTTAACGCGTGCAACCTTCTGTTGTACAGAATCTTCGGATCTGTATAACCTCCTGTAGAACAGAACCTTCGGGTCTGAATCTACTCTAGTGCAGAACCTTACGGTCTGTACATAACTCAAGTCATTTCTAATACGAACCATTTTGGTTTGTTAAAGATTGACATACTCTTAGTACAGAACCTTGCGGTCTGTGCTATAGCTTCTGTGATACGGAATCCTGGATATGTTCTATAGAAGGCTTACGCTTCTAGTACAGAATCACTTTATCTGTGCTATAGAAGGTTAACACATTCGATATAGGACCTTTGGGTCTGTATTGTGCCTTATCTTCTTCGATACAAAACCTTCTGGTCTGTGTTGTGCCTAACTTACTTCGATACAGAACCTTCTGGTATGTATTGTGCCTAAGTCTCTTCGACACAGAACCTTTGGTCTGTATTGTGCCTTACCTTCTTCGACACAGAACCTTCTGGTCTGTGTTGTGCCTAAGTTTCTTCGACACAGAACCTTCTGGTCTGTGTTGTGCCTACCTTCTTCGACACAGAACCCTCTGGTCTGTGTTGTGCCTACCTTCTTCGACACAGAACCCTTTGGTCTGTGTTGTGCCTACCTTCTTCGACACAGAACCCTCTGGTCTGTGTTGTGCCTTACCTTCTTCGACACAGAACCTTCTGGTCTGTGTTGTGCCTTACTCTCTACGATACAGAACCTTCTGGTCTGTATTGAGCCTAAGTTACTATAGTACAGAACCTTCGGGTTTGTGCTACATAACAAGCCTCTACGGCACAGAACCTTCTGGTCTGTGTTCTGCCACTCAAGCCTCTATTGTACAGAACCCTACGGGTTTGCTTTTGGTTGCTATCACTTGTGTAATTTGTACTGAGATACATTTGAGTGGAAACCATCCAGATATCTGGGTGAAGAGTGGACGTAAGCAATTTGCTGAACCACTATAAAAATCCTTGTGTCCATTAAACAAATTTGCGTACACAATCAAACGTTCTGTCTTACAGAAACTTACAGGCTCTGTTTAACAGAAGCTTTTCATTCCGCTGCGGGGTAAAACGAAAAAGGGTTAAAATCCAATTTTGGAGATTAACACTAATTCACCCCCCCTCTTAGTGTAACAAGGAGAAATAGGGGGAGGCGAGGAAACAGTTGTAGTTGTGAGGTTCCGCAATGTCGCAGCGCTGACGGGTTGGTCTTCATCAGGATGTCGAAAAGCAGAGAAAGAAGAGAGTTCGCCTAGCACAGCAAGTGTGGTCACTGTACTTGTCTTCATCAGCTGTGGGTAGGGAAGCTTTGCTGGGAATGAACATCCGAGGCGGTGTAGCAGGCCATCATGAAGCAGAGTTGATTTTGCCCATCCTTTTTCTGAGTGTCGGTCCCCATCTGTGTTGGGGAGACCATATTGAAGCTGGTGGCTAGAAGTGTTACTTTCGGCTGCCTTCCCCACTGTCAACGCAGTGGGCTGAAGCACCCCTCCTCTAGTGGACATATTTATTCATGAAGTTCTCCGGGACGAATCGTAGGGTCGAGGGGCCCCGGCACCCGGGTGATACGATATGGCAAGAGAACTCAGGGATGGAATGAGTTTGCGATGGTCGACAGGTTCCTCCTATTGGCAGTTGCTACTGGATTTGACTCTCGTGCATCCCGTGTGGGTAATTCTCAAAGAGAACACTTAGAACGATTTTCAGTCAAATCGGGTCTTAAACAAACCCACCACTTTTCGTAAGTGTTTATGGGATGTCAATGTTTAGACGACATGGACCAATGTAAAAGCGTCAAATTGGCCTGATATCTTTAAGCATTTACTGCCGTAGACTTTTCGCCAACCTCGATGTTCGTGGATGGTGTGTGAATTTGGGTATCTACAAGGTCCCTCACCGCTTACACCTACTACGGATTCCTTCTTTGACCAACTCTATACGCCGACTCGCCAACCAGCAACCTTTCTTCCCAAGCCCTGTTGCACATAGTCCCACGTTACGGACAATGTTCCGATCGAGTTCCTCGGATCCGTAACCATCAGCGTCTCCGGAGCGGTTTCACCAACGCTCAACCCGCTGTAGTCACCTCCTGCGTGAACGTTCGTCTGAAGAATTCGTCCTGCACACTCACACACACAATAAAGCACCACAATAATGTTACAGGAATACCAAGACTTACCATTGTATTCGGACGAAATTCATGTGAAAGGTTTGATTATTGGATATTTCTTATTAATGTAATCTTCTTAAAGAAGGTTAATAGGAAAATTCCAATTTTAGTAATATAATTTCCCTACATGGAAAAATATATTATTTTTTACTTTTATGATTTGTCTTACCATATAAATATTTTAATATTAATTCAAATAATATTCCTAAGAATATTTTTCTTTTGAATTAATAAATTAATTAGGATAATTAAAAATTAATTAATTATTAAATTATCTAATTTTGGAAATATTTCTAATCATGTCACTTGATCTAAAAGGGTCATTGGAGGATGAAGAAAATATTTTCGTGATATTTTTCTTTTACTAAGAAGCATATCATCATTACAGGAGGTTACAGTTTCTTGAAAGTCATAGCAGGCCAAACCTGCTGTGTAACTCATCATTAAAACTATATCAACATAATGTCACGCCAAATTCCATCTCCTCTGGTGAGAGCTAGACAGATTTTTCTAGTTGCTCGTTCTCCTCCCTGATTGAATTGTTGTGTTATTAGTCGCATCCTTGATAAGTCGTCAACTCCTACTCTTTCAAGGCTTTTAACAATATGATGTTGATCGTCGAATCATGATTGATCAAGTTGCAATTAACCTTCATACCACAAGCATAGTTAGACACAAATTATGAGACTTTTACCCTAAAAGAAGTCTTCATCTCTAAATACGATCACCATTGAATTCTCTTGTACCTTTTCTATGGACATAACCATCAGGTTTTCTAGGATGTTTGTCTATCTTTATAGTAGGTCCACTTTATCCGTTTAAATGCTATGACAATTTTTAAACACATTTGCTAGTTATTGAAAGCATTATGGGAAGAAATCTCATAACGTCACCGAGGTTGACCTCTTTAAAGTCAAGTCGTCTTACAAATCCTACTCTTTCATCATTTTTTTTTTATTCCACTTTCACTGGAGTTCCGTGGAAATCTTCATTCACATTGGAGACGTCCCATTAACAGGCTAGGGAGATTTCTTTTGGTTCCTTTTACGAATTAGGTTTATAAGACATCTATAAATCATACACATTTGAACAATATCTATTAGGCATAATATTAAGAAGCTCATAAAATAATAATATTATCGACAAAAAAATTGATATCGCAAGTGTTCTGCCATGGCAGAAATACATTGATTGGAGAGGTAAGCACCATATGGAAGCAGATCTTTCTCCTTGGTTGAATCATGCAACTGGTAAATGGCAAACAACCTAGCGAATTTGGCACTTGACGTCGGCAACGCAACCAGTTAGGGGTATGGGTGAAAATGAACCGAGCTGCTCATGAGCTGACTCGGTCAAAATTCAATTCGAACTCGACTTTGACCGAGCTCGAGGCGAACTTGAGCCGGCTCGTTAACGAAACAAGCCGAGCTCGAGCCCGAGCCGAAATACTTACAGCTTTATGGTTCGCGAGCCGCTCGCAAGCCTAATATTATATAATAAATATTAATATTTTATTCTAAATTAATAAAATTAATAAAATCGATCCTACATTCGAGCCTTTCAAGCCGAGCTCGAGCTCGGACTGTTCCTAATCGAGCCGAGCTCGAGCCTGTGGATATTCGGCCTCGGCTCGGCTTGTTTTTACCCCTAGTTAGGGGTGAAAATGAGCCGAACTGATATCAAACCCTTCTAGCCTTGAGGTCGGCTCGATAACAAAAATGCTCCATCGAACTCGATCGAGCCTAAAAAATTGAAGTTTGAGCTCGGCACGGTCCAGTTTTAGGAAACTCGAGCTCCGCTCGATAGGCTCGAATACAGATTGAGCCTAAACTCAAATGGACAACTCGAACTCGACTCATATATAGGCCCGATAGGATCAACTTGAATTGAGCTCGACTCGTTGGGCTCGAATTTGGCTTGAAAACATAAATAGTCATGTAAAAAATAAATCCTAACCGAACAATACGAGTAATTATATCAAAACATCTCAACAAGAACGATATGAATATCTCCACAAGAAACATCAAAATATCATCATAAATCTTTCAAAATAACCACAAACCACAAGAACCTCTTCAAAAACATCTCCACAAGAAGTAATCCAAACTTTTAAAATCAACAAAAAATCACAAGAACTAGGTTCCCAAACATTTCCACAAGAAACAAATAGTTAAGCTTCAATAGCACATCCTAACATTGCCACAGTGCCATTACCTACATTCAAAAAAATACAAAGGTATTTCAATCACCATAATAATAATAATAGCAATAGCAGTGTATAATTTAAAATTATAGGTTATCTTACTTTCAAGATGTTGAATTGGGCAGGCAAATAAATATATCTTGATAAATAAACAGGATGTGGCCTCTCTTCAAACAAGATACGGAAGTAATCGTCAAAACCATTCCACTCCATTGCATAACAAACAGGACAACAACTTCAAAGATCACGCAATCATCAAAGGCATTCATCAAGAACAGAGTCAATTGGCTGTAACGAAGCAAAATGCTTCAATGGCATACCCCGACATTAGGGAACCATAATCAACCTGTTGCACACAAGTAATCAAAGGCTTGATCTGTCTCGACCAGACTAGCTTAACTTAAGAGAAACAAAACCACAATCAATGTCGCATAACAAGACCCGCCAAAAACCTAATCAAATCACGTTATCAACTCACTCATCAAACCCACAAAAACACCACCGTGTTTAACAATTCAAACCTATCAAAGGTGAACTCCCGACACACACAAAGATCAAGAAACCATCCAAACACAAGAAAAGGAGGAGACGGATGCAGGCAGACGTTGGGAAGGGGAAGGCCAACGCGGAAGAGAAGGCCAACGTAAAGGCAGACGTGAGGAAGGAGATGGAAGATGGGAGGAGGCGGAGGTGCGTGAGGTAGAAATGAGGTAGATCAGAACGACTCCTCTAATCCTAACAAATAGTTTTTTTTAATTCAATTTAGTCCTCGACTCTAAATTTACTCACAAATAAGTTCAAAACTTTAACATTTATTAATAATAAAATTATTATTATTTATTATATTTTATTAGGCTTTAGAGGCATCGAGATATATGACTCTATGGAGAAGCAATATCCAAATGTTGAAGGAGTGTAAGAAAAATCCATGAAGATATTTTGATAGTAAAAAAATAAAAAGACTCCGTAGTTAGCCAAAATATCCTCTTCAAATTTCCTTATTTTCAGAAACAATGTCGTAACAGTTCCGCAAACACTTTCCTATGATAGAGTAAAGCACAGCTTTCCAAATAAACCTAACATTACCGAGCAAGCTCGCGAGCGGCTCGGTTCGTTTTCACTCCTATAATGGGTTACCGGATAAAGGTGCATTAACATTATTCAGTTCGACGGCCTTCTCCGAGGGTGATTCGTTTTTTGCTGTCTACGTTTGTTTTAGATTTCAGAGTACTAAAACGGCTTTAAAAAAAATGAAAATAATAAAAATAGAAATATGCATTCGCACTAATAATGTAATTTCATAATTTTGTGCACACAAATAAAGCGAACTTTGTTCCTTTTTGACAAATTATTTCATCAAATAACCTCGTAATTTTTAAAATTCATCGACTAACTAAGTGAAGTCGGCCTTACAAAGGCCGGCTTCCCTACACTTAGACAAAACAATTTTTCACATGCCGACTTCTTTAGGGACTGAAGTCTGTTTTTGTATGGTCGATTTCACTGAATTAGTCGACGAATTTTGAAAATTTACGAGGTTATTTGACGAAATAATTTGTAATACGCCGTAATTAAGGAACGAAGCTCCAAATTAAAGCACCCGACAAACAAAATAAACGCCGTACATATATGTGAAAGGCAGCGTCCTCTGGAAGTCGGCTGTATCCGGAAGGTGAGTCAAAACCGATCCAGAGAATATGGGTTTGCTCAGCATCATCCGTAAGATTAAGAAGAAGGAGAAGGAGATGCGCATTCTAATGGTGTACGTGTGATTTTTTCCTTTATTTTTGTTGGAACTGGGTGTGTCGATTTAGCAGATTTTGGGGTTGGATGGTTTTTTCTGTTCTTGGTTGAGTTTTAATTGTGTGGTTTATATAGTGGGCTGGATAATTCTGGGAAGACCACCATTGTGTTGAAGATCAACGGTGAGGACACCAGCGTTATCAGCCCCACCCTAGGGTTCAACATCAGGACTGTGGTTTACCAGAAGTGAGGACATACTCTCCCTCCCCCCCTCCTGTGTTGCCCCATTTTTTTTTAATGGGTCGTGATCTTTGGGGAAATGGATCTCTTGCTTTCAAGAGGCGTATCTGGGTACCTTAGTGATGTGGAAGTGGCTCCATACTTTTGAAGTAGATGTGACCATAAGCTGTCAGACCGCAGTTCTCATTTGGGTGTGTTAGTGTTAGGAGAAGAAGTGAGATGAATCTTTGTTTCCTTACAGCTGTATTTCGCAGCAGTAGATGAGTTACTTCTTTCATATTGATAACAGAATTGTCTTTTTACTGGGGATGATGGCTTGTTGGATGTGTATTTGCATCTGCATGCTAATTGCTGCCTGCCAAATGGTTTGTATATAAGTTTGATTGGATCCAGCAGGTATACATTGAATATCTGGGATGTAGGGGGTCAGAAGACAATAAGATCTTATTGGAGGAACTACTTTGAGCAAACGGATGGTTTGGTGTGGGTTGTGGATAGCTCTGATGTGAGAAGGCTTGAGGATTGCAAAATTGAGCTCGAGAACCTATTAAAAGAGGAGGTAATTTTCAGTTACTTATTCAAATCGTTCATTTAGAATTGTCCTTACTCGGGGTTTTATGTTTCCATGTCGGAGTATGCTAAATCATTTATACCCCTTTATTTCCCTGCTTCATGTCCATCTGCCTTACCTAGTTCTTTATCATGCTCATTTACTCATATCAAGATTTCAGTAGTGTTAGAATCTTGATTTGTCTTAGTTAAACCTTTTATTGTAGAAATATTGTCTGCCTTGATTTTGAGGCCCTTTACCAATGATTGTCTCCATTAATTGTAATAGCCATTGTTAATATTATTCCTGGGAGAAGCAGATGTTGAAGTCGAGATCTTTCCAGCAGGATGGACATGGCTTTTTTTTTTTTTGTTTGAGTTGAAAGAATAACTAATTGATGTTTGGTAGTCTTGCTGAATGATCTTCCCATATTTTACCCGGAGACAATTAACTGCATCCCTTTTCTGATTGCAGAGATTATCGGGGGCATCCCTCCTAGTATTTGCAAATAAGCAGGACATAAAAGGAGCTCTTTCAGTGGCTGAGATCACTAAGGTAATGTACAACAAGGCTGCAGTGGTACTATAATCATCTTAACTAGGGTTGCCTATGTAATGTTCATAATTGCTTGTATTGCTCCTCCTACGGCAATTGACATCGTGTGTCGGTTGCATGCATTTTGGTTGAGGTACTGTTGCATACACCAAGTAAAGATAATATTGTTGCTGCTGGCTGACTGTCCTGATATCTGTTTCATATGAAGCGTACATGTTTTGCTGACGACTGTTTCATGCAGGTGTTGAATTTGGAGGCAATGGATAAAACGAGACATTGGAAGATTGTGGGTTGCAGTGCTTACACTGGGGAAGGCCTTCTGGAGGGATTTGATTGGTTGGTTCAGGATGTTGCATCAAGAATCTACATGCTTGACTAAACTGGGATTTCATTTTAACCCCCTCTCTCTCTTCCCTAACACATTCAGAGATGTTTCAGATTGTTTGAGATCCTGTGAAATGAGCTCTAGGAGATGGGCATTCATGTTTGTTTGTATAATGCTCCAGGGCAGGACATTCTACTCCCCTGCTTCCACAGTAGCTCATTTTCACGACAAGTTGTTGCGGCCCACCAAGATTAAATCATTGTAGCGTTAATATTAGCACTCCACAATGCTCTTCCCCAACTAGTAAATGTAGAGAGAAGCAATCGAGATTTCCAGATGAAAAAGAATGTGCCCACCTAAAACGTGGGGATGAAACAGAAGTCAAAGAGGGAAGTTAAACCTCTTCTAAAAGCCACGTCAAATAATTGTTAGCTCACTGTGACGTATTCCCTTGCTTCTTCTTGGTGACCTCGCCTGTGTACATTATCTCTTTCCCTTTGAAATCCTCGGAAAGGATTGCAACTGCAGACAGACGCAGCAGACTGGTGTACCCTTTGCCTATCTATCCCCGATGCAGCATACCACATTGTTCCTAAAGTAAAAAGCAAAGCACGCGAATGACTGCATGGATGGTCTGCTCAACTTGGCGGTTCTACATAAACCAGGGTACAATAGCCATCCTCCTTCTGCTCTCACTTTGAACCCAACGCCAGAAGCAAAATGAAGGTTTTACAAGATCTGCATCAAAACTAAAAGGGGGAAAAGCGAAGATCATTGCTCAGGTGATCAATGATAATCCATGCAATTCTTGTGGCTTCTGTGGTAGATTAAGTATGTTTAGACTCCCATCTGGAGCTAATTCATGTATGAGCTTTCAATGAATTAAATACGACGTTTAAGTTGTAGAAACAACCTAAAAGCTTAAGTTTTAAGTGATGATTGATTAATATTATATAGTTTAACATGACCGTACCGTTCTGATATCAGATAAAAACGAGCTTCATTTATTTTATATAGTTTAAAATATTCTGAAATTAGAATTTGAATTCTTTTGTTCGTACCAAATCCGAATAAGAAAGTCACATGCAGTATTCAGACAAAGAAGAAGGTCAAGCGCTGGAGCGAGAACAATGTCTGAAAAATAGAACATGTGAACGATTTGCAGACTCAAAATCGTAGCTCGCCATCTCGGCCCTGGGGTTCATACAATCTCAGGACACCACCAAATATTGTTTGCACATCAGGCCTTCATAAGTCCTCATGAATAACTGCGTCAACACAGTCTTCGAAAATGCATCATATGTTCTCATGAAACTAACCGATCATTAATCATAATGACTAAAACTGGGTGTACCTGGAGAAAAGAGGTCGGATTCAATTCCGGAGTAGTGTTTGCTGACTTTGGTTGACGAAAAATGCAGAAATTAATAAGACTTGAATTTTTGTCGAGCTTGTTCCCAAATACTGCCGGTCTGAAAAATATCTTTGAATTTACGATTAAAATTTTTTAAATTCTTAGTTTACAATCTCGAATTCAAACTCGTAGAGTTTAACTTCGATATATAAAGAAGTCGAACTCTAAGAGTTCGAATTCGGGCTATGTAAGGAGAATTCCAACCCTATTATTTTGACTTTTGACTTCTCATGAATAAGACGATTCCACGTGAAGTCGAAAGAGTTCGAATTTATTTTTGAACGTCATGAGTTCAACCTCCTTTCTTAAAAAAAGGCAAGGGAACAAGGGGAGGGAGGCCGACGGGGGTAGAGGAGCAGGGTGAGGTGGGGAGACGAGGATAGGCGGAGGGGAGGGGCAGTGACTTTTATTAAAGAAGGCCAAATTATCCGATTTATCCTAAACTATTCCGGTTTTTTTCCGATTTATCCTATCGTTTGTATAATATCACCATATATCATAAACTTTCACCGTTATTCCATATTTATCTTCCGTCAGTCGACCGACTAACGGAGGTTGACGTGGCGAGAATGCGGCGGTAACACAGTTAGTCGCAACGTGAACGGAAAAGTAATTGTCGTAATCGTCCCCAAATAAATGTTAGTATTTTAATTAAGTCCAAAATTCACCAAATTTAAAAATTCTAATTCCCAAATCAATGTGGTCTCCCCCCAACAACCTGTTCCTCCCAACCCCCGAAGTCCTCCTCATCCCAACTGCTCTGTCACACAGTCTCCGACCTCCCCCCTTCCCTCAAATCCCGACCTCCGCTTCCTCCAACCATCTACGATCTCATCATCTTTGTCCACGCCCGATCTTTTCCCCTTCGCCCACGCCCGACGCCAGCTCGACCGCTTCCCCTTCGCCCACGCTCGGCCACAACCGACGCCCGACCTCTTCCCCTTCGCCCATGCTCGCCAATGCTCGACCTCTTCCCCTTCGCCCACCCTCGGCCACAGCCGACGCCCGACCTCTTCCCCTTCGCCCACCCTCGGCCACAGCCGACGCCCGACCTCTTCCCCTTCGCCAACGCTCGACCTCTTCCCCTTCGGCAACGCTCGACCTCTTCCCCTTCGCCCACCCTCGGTACCTCTTCTCCTTCGCCCGACCTCCTCTTCTTTTCCCATGTCCGAGTCCTCTTCTTCCCCCACCTATGGCTGACGGAGATGGTGGAAGCGGCAGGGGATGGGGCAGATGAGGTTGGAGTGAGGAAGAGGAGGAGAAAATGGAGGTCCGAATAGGGGAAGAGGAGGTAGGGGGTGGGGGAGGAGGACGCGGTCAAGGACTAATGAGAAGCGGAGGTCGACGGGTGGGGGTGGAGGAGGTCGGCGCTGCTGTATGGAGGAGGAGGTCGGGGGGATCGATTGTGGGAATTAGGGTATGTCCGATTATTTAGGATTTAATGAATTTTGGACTTAATTGAAACGAACAAATTTATTTGACGACGAATATGATAATTACTTTTCTGTTCGCGTTGCGACTAACGGCGTTACCGTCACGTCCTCGCCACGTCAACCTCCGTTAGTCGATCGACTGACGGAGGATAAATATGGAATAATGATAAAAGTTTAGGATATATGGTGATATTATGCAAACGATAGGTTAAATCGGAAAAAATCGAAATAGTTTAGGATAAATCGGATAATTTGGTCATTAAAGAAAGGACAGAGGGGAGGGGGGAGGGGGCAGGGGAGGGAGAGTTTGGTAAATTTCTTTTTAATTGAATGCATGGAATTCAACTAATAGAGTTCTTTGACAATTAAACAATTTAAACTTTAGAGTTTGATTTTATATGAGATCGTCTTATCCATGTGATGTCGAAATTTGACTTCGTCTTACTTATTTCGATCTCTAACTTAGTTCAATTTTTTAAGTTGAATTTTAAAAGTTTTAATTCGAGACGATAAATAAAAAATTTTGAAAGATCGACGAAAATTCAGATATATTTTTGGAACGGAACAACACTCAATCTCTCCCTTTGATTCGTTAATAATCTCATACCGACGGGACCTTAAAACCCTTTCGCCAAAATATCTCTTTCTCTGTAGGCCTCATCCACTCTTTTTGCCTCTTTTTCATTACCACTCCCTGTTTCTCCGACCTCGGCAGAAACCGATTGGCCTTTGCTCTCCTCTACTCATCTTCTCCATTCTCCTCCGGCAGCCCCATAACTGACTGAGCTGACCGGCTTCATCGCGTGATTCCGCCGGCAATGTCCACTGTACCCGTCCATTGGCCGACGTCTCTCCGCTCTTCCTCCTCTTCCCATTCCTTTCCTGGCAATCAGTCGCCGCTTTGTTCCGTTGCCTTGCAGCCCCTCCTCCCTCTCTCTGTCTCCTCCTGTCGCGTAGTCGTTCCCCGCCGCGGCAGTTCAGCTTCCGCTGTCCCTGAAGGTGGCACTCTTGTGTCGGTAAGTCTCTTGTCTGAATCCTTCGTGAACGGAATTGTGTGGGATTCGGTCTGTTGATTATTACTCCTGAGCTAATATCAGTAGCAGCGTTTGGTTCCGGTATGCTTATTATTATGCTATCTGGGAGTTGGCTCTGATTTTGGGATTCAGCTCCTTTTGATTCATAAAGCGTTTCACGGTCTTGGAAGTTTTTTTCCATCTTCAGCTGTTCGTGTTGGTCTTGAGCGAGTTAAGTTATTGTTGCGGAGCCTTTGTGGCCTCTGGATTTGCTTTTGAAAGTTTAAAGCTGGTTTAGACGGGTCCAGAAATTTATTGTTTGAGCTTCCTCTTGAGTGAGCAACGTGTCGGTTTGTTACTATCTAAGAATGCACTGAAAGGGATGGTCGGTGTTGGTTTGATGGATGGTTAGCGAGGACAAGACTCAGGAAAAGAATGATTGAAGAGTGTAATATAATGGTCACTGATATTGTATTACAATTACAACTAGTCACATATGTCATTAAGCAATTTTATAGATGAGGAGTCGATAGTCAAAGTTGAGATGGATTAGAATACTGAGATGAAAGTTTGAGTTGTCAATTTTGGTTAGTCATGTTATTCGGTGCAACTTTCAGATGCTTATGTATCGCTTTAACCAGCTACAATATCACATGCCAATGGAGTTCTATACCAGCAGATACAAAACCATTCCTTGACACTACAGAGAACTTATATGTTAACTGGCTAGTCATGGTTACCATGTGTGCAATTATTCGAAATGTAAAGATTCGTGAATATATTCGCACATCCTTTGCCTGGACGATGGACGGGAGCCCTTTAGCCATTCTGATTCTCGAATAACAACCAAATCTTATATGTGACCTTCGAGTGCGATTTTGCATTACTATCAGGTATTACTTCACGTGGATGTGGCATAATTCTCTTATCATTATCAATGGCGTAATTCACTCTAAGTAACTGGAAGTAATTTTTAACAAAATGGACAGACTAAAGAATGTCTGTTTATTGTTATTTAGCATTCATTAGTTTCTCTAATATTTTGTTCATATTCTTTCTCTTTTAGCATTGGTACCAGTGACCTGGCCTGATATGGATAAGTGATCTGACATTTTTATTTATTCTTGGGCAGCCAAAAAACAATGTGTATACAGTTGGTGATTTCATGACAAGAAAAGAGCATTTACATGCTGTGAAGCCCCATACAACTGTTGATGAAGGTACTTTTGATAACATTTTTAATTCTCTCTCTCTCTTAATGCTTTACTGTGATTTCTTTTATTGACTGATTTGTTTTATCAGCTCTCGAGATCCTCGTGGAGAACAGAATAACTGGTTTTCCCGTAGTTGACGATGACTGGAAATTGGTATGTTTGGTATTGGTTTTTCTGGCTCTAAGTGCTATCTTTCTGGCTGATTAAGAGCAAGTAATGACTAACCATGCATGACTTTTCTGTAAAACCACTTGTCTGCACTAAAACAATGTAGACATCAGCTAAAAAACAAGCGTGTTGTCTAAAGTCTAGTGTACCGACAATAATCACCCCTTGATTTGAGAAGCACGAGCAGCACAGTGATAGTTATTATCAGCAAATGAAACAATTGAAAAAAAGGAAATCAAGCTCACATAGTAAAGTATAAAATTAAATAAAATGAATTTTGCTGCATGGCAGATTTTAAACATCTTTTATAACTTCAGCATTTGAAGCATATGCCTTTTTTTGTAAAAAGGGTAATAGATAGATAGATAGATAGATAGTAAGTGTTTAGGTACAGCGTTACAAATTCAAATACACGGAATGTCTCCATGTAGTAAATCCAAAATGTAGTATGCAGGATGAGAGAAGGTGATTGCTTGTTCCTCCTATAGTCAAGCATATACCTATTATCATTGCTCTTATTTTTTGCCGACTTGCTTGAAATCGCCTATTTTTGTTGGTTCCGACCCCTTGTCGTGTCAGCTTGGTTTTCCACCACGAAGTTCTTATATTTTTTGTCATGTTATCTGCACGGATGTTATCTATTACGCAGAGGTGCTCACAAAGGTATTCCTCCTGCAGGTTGGTCTAGTTTCAGATTATGATTTACTGTCCCTTGATTCCATATCAGGTATACTTCGCATCCAGATTTAATTTAATTTCTGTAGGTTCTTATCTTCTGTTATCATCATATCTGCACATATTATGTTCTGTTGTATGCTCCCCAGGTAAGATTTCATTTTGGGAGCACCTCTTTAGTAATTGTCAGCGAGGCAGTATTGCTGAAGATAACTTCTGCCGTGACTACATCAAATACTGTATATATACACTTGTAGCATGATTTTATGCATCATTGGCAGGATCTGAGGGACTGTAGATAGAATGTAAATCTAAAATACTAATGGTAGTTACTGTTCTTGATGTTGCATGTAGCAAATGTTTCTCGGAATTTTAACTGCTGATTATTTTTTTATCATAATAGTCTTTCTTATCATGATACATGTTATATAAAATTGCTCTAGTAAAGCATCTTTTATATAATAGTCTGTGCATATTGGAGGTCTCCTAAGATTTGTGCATGGTCTGCCCTTTTTCTTTGGTCTTTCATGACCTTCAGAGATCACAGTTCTGTTCTTGGATTTAATGATATATGTGCATGTTGCTTTGAGGCTATCCTGAACTTTCTCTTCTACCGAGGTTATGTTCTTTTGTTTTGCTAATTACTATAAGCTGGTAAAAAATGTGATACTTTCTTGAATTGGTGCACTGATATTCAGGAAGTTGTGGATTGCTTACATAGTAAAAGGATTTTTCCTTTTTAAAATACTTATCTGGCTGCTTTGTCAATTGAGTTCTCTCAACCTGCTTCTGCCGGCAATTTAATAATATCTACGATGCATGGCCTTTGCCCTTTGTTTCTTTGGAAATTTGTGATGTTCAAATGGAAGGGCAATAAGGAAGTGTATCTCATTTGTTATTAAAGTAGGATGAATTTCATTTCTTTCTTCATGGCTATCTTTATACGTTGTAATGAGGAAGTCAGTGGCACAGGCGACTATTATACTAATGTCATGCTGTTTGTGCTTGCTATCATTTCTTTCCACATGCTCTTTTACTACTTGCTCGTGCCCAATTTGACTTATGTAACAGCTAATAATCTTGGCTAATGGTGTGCATCTCGATCATTCTTGTAGGTGGTGGACGAGCAGAGAACAGCATGTTTCCTGAAGTTGACAGCACGTGGAAAGTGGGTCAATTCAGTCACTTCTAAACATCATTACTATAAAAATTATACTTCTCTTATTGATAAATAACCATAATCAATGAAGGATGCTGTTTTGGCCATGTTCTGTGGTTTAAAAATGTTTTCATTCATTATAAATTTGTATTTATTGAGGATATTTCACATTAATGTGAAGCTTACACTTGTCCACAATGCAGACATTCAACGCCGTTCAGAAGTTGCTCAGCAAGACGAACGGCCAGGTGGTTGGAGATCTTATGACTCCGGCTCCAGTTGTTGTTCGGGAGTCTACTAACCTCGAGGATGCCACCAGGTACTAGTAAAGGAACACATGTTCTTGTTGAGCCTGTCCTATTCTAATATGCTTTACCTAATGTCAAAAGAGATGTATTATGAAATGTCGATTTCTTCATTGCTATCCATCTTCAATGAATAGAAAAGAATGCCGTGAACCATGTCATGATAGTAGATTCTTTTTTTTATCCGATTGTCTGCTTTGAGCTTTTGGTAAGAAAGGCCCTTGTACTGGTCTTAGAGGAAGAACTGAAAATTCTCAATAGCAGGCATAATGAGTTGAAAAGTGTGATTGTAAAATCTTGGTATGTCAGAGATCGTGTTTGGTTGATGCACATCAGCAACTGAACTTAGCATTCTGTTACTCCTTTTAGGATATTGCTGGAGACCAAATATCGACGCCTTCCTGTCGTGGACTCGAAGGGAAGACTGGTTAGAGATTCTAATATTGTTCTTTCTTCATTTCAATCACCGATTCTTTAATGCAGACATAATTCTGCAGGTCGGGATTATTACAAGAGGAAATGTGGTGAGGGCCGCCCTTCAAATAAAGCAAGAAACCGAAAATGCTTAGTTCAGGTAAGATCCGTTGTCTCAGTCTCAACGTCCTTTGGCCAGTATGGCAATTTCACGACTTGCCCAGAGCTAAAAACCTTCAAAAAGCTTTCACGTTCTAAATAGAATGGAGCGACGACTTGTATAACTTAGTTTGGATACTTATATAGAGTGCTTCTAATTTTTTTAAGTTCATCTACATGAACAGTGGGCAAATGCAGCATCTTGAGCCAAGTTTTTTGTGAAGAAAGCTACAACTCTTGGCTCTGTTCGGCGGCCCCCCTCAAGGACGTCGAAGAACATTTAAGCTTTTTGACAGAAATGAGCCAGGGCTTGTAAGGAGCATTGGTAAAGAAATCAAGGCCCGATAGATGTTAGATGGCGTGTGCCTAAATGGTGCAGGGAATCCAGAGGGGGGTTGGGGTGTAATCACAATGAGTAGAATTGCAATAGATGAGAGTATTGGTGAACTTGATGCTGTGTAGAATTAGTAAGAAACTGTTTTGTAGAATCCAGAAGGAAATCAAATAACATTCTAAAAGTCATCAATTCCCTTTGTTATCCCCATCAGGAATCACATCACAAATATGATATTATCCAGTAAACGATGCCTCCAATCTGATAAGAATGTCCGGTGATCGTGGGTAAAATTTGAAAATCGTCCGTGAGTTGAGGTTTGATATTTGAGACTCATGTATTCTTACCTTCGAAGTGCTCCTTGGGGCGATTTTTCTCTTATGGTGATGCATGGATAAAAGTTCCACGTCGGGTGGGGATGCCCATATGATGTGGTATATAAGGAGGAATGACACTATCTCCCTTCAAACTAGTTTTTGGGATGGTTGAATAATGAATTAAACTGACTAGATGATTGTTCAAGGTTTTTTTTTCTCATGCTTCTCATTCGAGAAGATTCTTTTCTTAAGGAAAACTGAACTTCAGTCTGCTCGAGAAGAGTTTGTCACTTCAATTCGATGATTGAGCACATCTTGTTTTACTCAACTCATACAATCGACATTCTTTTCCTCAGAAGAATGACAGAAAAAACATAGCAATGGAACTTGTTGACAGTTGCTTGGAATATTCTGGCGGCCTTCATTTGGCTCTGGTTGTTCTTGGTCCTTTGCTTCGAATCGGTCCGAATGTCACTTGAGAAGCACATCAAAGCTTCTTGAAGAGAGTCCCTGTGAAGACATCAACAAAGTGCTTAGAGTAAGCTTTGATGAACTCGACCTTAACACAATGGAAGTTTTCATTTATATTGCTTGTTGCTTCAGAGGCAAGGAATTGGCTTACGTAGAGAATGCTCTGGATGGTCGTGGCTTCCAAACATCGCTTGCCGACTACCGTGAATGATGGGATAGAAATGCATTACTTGCTTGAGTTGATGGGCAAAAATACCGTCACCGAGAAATATATTGACAAACCCGGAAGGCATAGTCGGCTATGGATTGTCGAGGATGCACTTGATGTGTTAACAAATCAAACGTTGGGGCACTTTTGACCAATACTTCATTTTGCTTGACATTTTATCGAAATAGGGAATGCGATGCTAGTGCACGTAACATTCTTGAGTTGCATTTCATACTTGATTCTACAAGGGATCCCGGTCGTACGGCAAGGATGCTACAACAAGCATGGTCCTGGAACCATATTACACAGAGGCGCATTTCAGTGGAGATGCACTGGCAGGAGGTTGAGGCTGCTTATCATGAAGTATGTGAATTATTGTGGAGAACCTATATGTTTTCCCAGTGGGTGTTTTTGGATCGAATGGTCTGGCTATGAGGCATCGAGTTTCATGTTCAGTTGCCGCAGAGGGTCCCAGGTTTGCATTTCCATTTGTTGATCCTGTTAAATTATGAAGAATTCGTCAGTCCCCGATGAATGGATTAAAAAGTTAGTCGAGATGGTTGTGTAAGATAATTTCATTTAAACCAGGATCACCGCAATCGAATTTAAGATGCGAAAAGTGCCGAAAACAGAGTCACGTACCTAGCGCTAACGTACCTCTATAATAACCCGATTATCGAACCTTTAGCGCAATATCTATTCCAGAACCGTTGTCCAACGAGATCTACAAAATACAACGCGAAGTCAGTGATATGAGTCTTCCTCTCCCTGACCTGTCGACAGTCGATGGAGCACCACTATTAGGGTTAGAGCAAGCGGGAGAGGGGACCTATCACCTGTTAATATATAAGGTGTGACGGACTCTTCCATCAAGTGCTTACGTCAACACACGGGCCTACACCATAAGCCGTCCAAATCACATTAATAATAAAACATGAGATGCGCAAAAGCCCCACCAAAATGATTACTTTAACATTAATGGGCTATCATGCATAGTCTCGTATACTGTAACACATTACGAAGTAATTGATTATAGCCCAACATAAATTTTATAAAATAATAAAATTAAAAATAAAATTCTAACATTCGCCCACTTCGGCTGTGATCAATTATGAAGCTTTTAAAAATTTTAGTTTTGAAAGATGACTCTCGGGCTGTATACATTATAGCTATAACAAAAACACAATATACGAAACATCTCAAAATCAACCCCGACCATCAATGCTACTAATACTGAACCATAGTCGTTGTCACACCATTTAACAGCGTTAAACTACCATGATCACTAGCGCCAACGACACTAACGTCAATAGGTCAATATGGTGGTGTGCCGAAAATAACATCCCTGAATGTGATCTGAATGAGGTTATTTTCGGTCGGTACTCATCTTTCTGTAACCTTAAGCCAGTAACGAGCCAGAAAGACAATAGAGCGGAACCGCTCTGTAGTGTCTCATAAACCTTAATGCGCGCAAACTGCAAAGTACTTTATAAGAGACAAACTATATTGACAAAAACCGTCATACTCAAGACCAAGCACCAAGTCTCAAGATTTTCTTTAATAATCAAATAACTTTGTAACCTTTACATTTATTTGAAGTCAGAGTGCATAATCCATAACCTTTATACTTCAGAAAATTCAGAGTATTCATCTGTAACTTTAATGCTTTAGAAAAGCCAGATGAAATCATCTCCCTCCGTAATCTTAAGTTTCACAAAGTCAGAGAAAGTCTTCTCTATTAACCTGAATACTTAGTGAAACCGGAGTTACCATCCGTAACCTTAATGCTCCATCGAGGTCAGGGAAAATGCTCTGTAACCTTATACCTCGGTGAAACCAGACAAACCATTTGCTCCACGAGATCTGCAAAATACAGGGTGAAGTCGGTGATCTAAGTCTTACTCTCCCTGACTTATCGACGGCCGATGGAGCACCACTATTAAGGTTAGGGCAAGCAGGAGAGGGGACCTATCACATGTTAATATAAGGTGTGACGGACCCTTCCATCACGGACTTACGTCAACACACGGGCCTACACCATAAGCCGTCCAAATCACATTAATAATAAAATATGAGATGCGCAAAAGTCCCACCAAAATGATCACTTTAACATTAATGGGATATCATGCATAGTCTTGTATACTGTAACACAACCTGTTTTATAAAATAATTGATTATAGGCCAATGGCAATTTTATAAAATTATAAAACTAAAAATAAAATTCTAACAGGTTGCGTGAGATGAGAAATCCCCCCACTCAGTGACAGGCATTTCGTGATGTCCCACTAACAATAAGTGATTACTAAGTCCTTAGTTAAGATGGTTGCGATCTTCACCTGTTACGAGTTCATCCAATCTGCTTGAAACTCAGTTGTGTTTCTGTTTTTCATCTCCTCTTGTATCCTATGCGAAACCTGAAATGTACCATCCTCAGCGGAAGTGAGTGCCCAAGTAAAATTCTGAACATGTCAATGTGCCCAAATTTGGAGGTGCTTTCGACCAACATGGTTGCATAAGTTTTGTTGAGGTGAATGACTCTATCGATTATCTGGAGAATTTGATTGACCTGTGTTTAGAAGGATGTTCAAACCTCCCAAAATTACTGGAGCAACTACAGTCTACATTGCTCAAGACCCTCGATCTGAGCTACTGCTCCTAATTGAGGCTACCTGACTTGTTGGGATGCCAAGATTTGGAGATATTGCATATCTCTGTCTGCGACAACTTGATCGTCGAATGGATGTCTAGAAAGATTGGTCGATTTGTCCTTGACTGGAGTCCAAATGTTAGGAAACTTCCGGCCAGACAAAACTGGAAATCTCTTGAGACTTCCCGTCTCATTAATTGCTCAAAAGTGGAAAAGTTTCCTGAGGTAATGATGTAATGAAAAGCTTGGAAGAAGTCTTTCAAGGAACCGGAATCAAAGAGCTTCCTGCATCTATAGAGAATCTAGTATCTGTGAGGAATGTCAATTTCCCTGGTTGCAAAAAACCTTGTAACAATTCCTTCTGGTGTTTACAAGTTGTGAAACCTCATTTCCTTTGATCTTCGAGGATGCTCGAGTCTGGAAAAATTTCAAAGACACATCAAAGACTCCTCATCTGGTCAGGACGGAATAGCGAGTTTTCAAAGTCTCCTTTATTTTGAATCCGAGCAGGTGTAATCTGACCCAAGTTGAGTTCCTTGGGCGACTTCAATTGCTTCACTAAGCGGATGACTTTGTTCCTTTGGAGAACACCAATATCACCGAGATTCCTTCTCTTGCCAGGCTTCAGCACCTGGAAAAACCGTGTATCCATGAAAGCATTCAGTTGAATGACATTCTGGAGTTGCCTCTTTATAAGCGTCTTGATGACAAATGGGTGTGGATCATTAAGAAGAATCCAGGGCTTATGACCGTAGAGCATCGTCAATTTCGAGATGATCAACCTGTCTTCCTGTCCTGGGTTGTCCAATCGAGGAATGGCCGGGCTCTTTTCCGCTTGAGGTCAGACTCTCTTATCCTTCTTCCTTCTTCTCTTCTTCCATTTCCGAATCTTGGCATCTCTTTTCATTAATTTATCATTGCAACAGGAAGCTTGTATGATCAAGCCAGGGGCTGACTTTATCTTCATTGGCAGCGATATGCTGCATTGGTTGGAGGAAGGTCACTTTCCTGACTCAGTTTCATTCCTCGTCACTTCGAAATTGTCTAGTAATCTTACTGGGATCTAGTGTCCTGTGTTATCGGTCCACGAGATGACATCAAGGACAGTGAGATATGGTTTGCAGCCCAGATATTCATCAATGGTCAATATATGACAGGCTTTGGGTGCACTTTTTTACGGTTCGACAAGAATCGGACATGGTGTGGCTCCGGATGCTGTCCTGGTATCCAAAACACAAGTTCTTTAAGCTCAACGGACTAACAGGAAAGCTCCAGTCAACCGATTTTTGTGTCTCTGTCAGATTTAGAATGCTCAGACATGGAGTCGTCAGGAAATGTGGGTTCCTGTTAAAGTCCAAGGTGGAAGGGGAGAACTTGCGAACCTTGCAACCACGAGAGGGAATAGATCTACCTTTGGATTCACGAGTTGGTCAGATACAGGCGAAAAATGAAAGGGGAAAAACCATGAGGAAGGGTATGAACACTGGAAGAATGCTAGCAGAGGTTTGGTGAAAAGGGCAAACACAATGAGGAAATGGATGAACATCAGAAGAGATGTGCAACGCAATCACGTCAACTGGAATTCTTCGTCTGCAGGCACTAACTCCCTCTTATGAATCCGGAATCTTTCAGGAATCACACAAGTGCCTCCAAACCTCTGCTGACAGTGCACGATAACTGCCAGAGCAATTATGCCGAGGCATGACATGATTTCTCCTGCAATCAACTTGAAGAACAGGTTGTGCTCCTCCGGGATGTCGATCATGTGATACTCTAGGAACCGCTCGGAAAGGTAATAATGTCTTGAGCTGTGAATGTAGCGAGCATGCGGCAATAGCCGGATGACCGAGATCCCTGAGTAGAAGTAACTAGATAGGGCCTTCTGTTTAGAGTTGGCAAGGATGTTCAGAAGAATCTGTGGAGCAAGAAAACCATCCAGAACGAGCTCCGTGTAGAACTTCAGGCCGACGTGGATAGGTCTAGGAATGCCCCAATGAAGGGCTATGGTGAGTAATGCTCCCGTCACATATATAGGGAGAAGGATGATCACCATCTTCTTCTCGGTCGTCCGAGTTGCTTTGGTAGACCAATTCAGCTGCAACAGACGGAGCTGAAGCAGGAAGGCAAATGTTGTGACAGTTGTCAATACCACCTCGCTCGGCCCTAGAAGTCGGCTGCACATCAGGAGGATGTCCTGAAGATTGTCGCGTTCAGGAAGCCACTTCCTGATGGCAAACACCAGCGGCAACACATTGCTAAGGGAAAGAATTAGCAGCATGAAGAGGGAAGTCAATCGGGCTGCCTCACGATTCTGTTTCGTGAGCTGAATTTGCTTGACAACAAAGAGGCCAGTGAACGTGTTGGACGCCAGAGCAAGCAAGAACTCTGCGTCGGTTCTCCAGATGAACTTCCTCGCTTCTTCCATGTAAAGCTTATTCGAGGACACATTTAGAGTTTTGAAGTACAAGGGATCAGATTGAGCCCTCATGCTCTCTATTGTCCCACCGATGTAATTGCCCTTTCCCGCCAAATTCACTGGAGGAAACCGGATTCTGATCAGAATCTCGCAGTCTAGGGGATCAACGTCTTCCTGGGGATTTGTTCCTGAGATTGAGGCTATGGTTCGACATCCGATCATACAAACGGTTCCTGTATTCATATCATAGACTCCTTCTGCGGTGAGCCTGAGCTCCTCTGCACCCCACGTTGACATACCAGTAGCGTCCGACTCCTCAGTGATATCTCTCGGGACACGTATGCTGTATGAAATGTTGAACATGCCTCTCTTCATGGCAAAGTCGTCGCTTTCGTTCGTGGACTGCTTACTAGGACTGTCGTTGGATGTAGCATTGTTGCCGAAGAATTGGTTGCCGAAAAAGAGGGGATCAAAATTCCCGTACGCGACTCTCCCTTGCGAGTTTGTAACTTTCACTTGGAATCTCAGATCCGGCGAAGACCCACTAGGATAAATATTCTTCTCTTTCTCCGCAATCCCTGCAGGGCACAGATTGTGCACCCTCTCGGCTTCTGTGTATTGGTATCTCAGGTCGGGGAAATCCAAGAATTGGATGTGGCCGCTTCGGAGAATGGTCTTGCGGAAGTACCCCGGATCATCTTGCGTCTTAGTTCTCCAGATTCTACCCATCATGCTATAACTATTTTGGATCGACCACACGGCAGGGAACAGAATCTCAAGGTTTGTATTGCAGTCCTCCACTTTAACAGCTGGCACGGATCCCTGCGTGGTAAATCGACAGGCCACGATTTTAAGTCGCTTGGTTGCGTCATCCCAACGTCCCTCTCCGACGAGCATTCTGTTCAGCCTGTAATGCCAGCGAAAACTCTCAAAGCTCGTGTTCACAAAGTTCAGCAAGAGCCGCAACTTCCGCTCTTCTTCTGAACAGTGAATCTCATCCAACAACATCACACGAGGCAAGAAACCTGGACTGCCTTTGAAGATCTCGCATCCGCTCACTGCCTCGCAATGGGGATTGTATTTTATATGGAACTTCCGGCCGATCATCCGAAGATCCGGACAAAACGTGTTCTTCTGCAGGGGCAAACCACGTGGAAGATCAGTTCGGCCACCACCTCCGCTGCTACCATGATCCGAGACATAATCGTAATTCATCATCGGGAATATTATAATGGGGAGCTCCTTGAAATAGCCTTTATCGTCAGGGGAATTTAAACTCGCCAGCGTCCCGGAGAACAAACTAGTAATGTTGGCCGTCGTACCCACATTGTTCAGCTTAAGTACAGCCCTGAGATCGACCAGATGACGTCTCTTCGAAGATGTCGGCCCTACCATGCAAAGCCTCCCAGAATATCCTGACCAGAACCCTTCCATCTGGAAAGATACCCGGCTACCGCGAGGAAACCTCGTAAGTGCCAATGTTTCCCGGCCGAAGTCTTCTTCCCGGAGGTAATTCACGCTCTGCAACCAAATGACCACCTGGGCCTTCACGTTCAGCACACTCTTAACGTCTGTCTCATGCACGTGGAGGGTGACGAACCTGATTCCGTTGGGAGACCAATCCGAAGTCCCAGAAGAGCCTCCCTGCTCCTCCTCGTTGTCGACATAGTACCCTTTGTGAAATCCAGAGAGAGGTGACAGAGAAGCCTGGCGCTCGGTCGGAACTGCTTCTGGCACAAACAAAGCACAGTGGTCGGAATACACAACTCGAGGGGGATCCATCGACTGGGAAGTGCTCCCGAAGAGAACCAAGCACGTAAACGCCACGATCACGATTGATTTCCCTTGCGTCATCATCCCGGTAAGGCAGACATAACAAGTAATCCAAAACCGAAACCATGTTTATATATCAAGACAGGGCTAAAACCAAGGTGTAGGAGTTAACATAAGCATCGCAATGGCCGTCCCATGTCCGGCTGGCCTCGGCGAAGCCTCAGGCGAGAGACGATGATAACGAGACATCGGACAGCAATGACGCACTTGGTGAGCTTCGAATTCATCGGATACGAACGAGGCCATGCCGACAACCAAATTTGCTACGGGCATAAGTTTAAAAACATGGGCGGACAAATGAAAGCCCAAATCCATGAGGACTGGACAAATATAATTTCTGAAAAAAGTTGAGATAGTGTGGCCCCCAATGAATTTGTCCACGAATGGATTTGGATTCATGATTGAGAATGAATCAAGCCAGACATGTTAATTTCCACAAGTTAATCATTGCAACATGATAAACCATGCACAATCAATCAAACAACTTATTTGAGAAGGTCATCATTATTAAGAAGTTTTTGGAGCATTGTTACGTAATAACGTTAGTTTGTTAAATATTTTGTAAAATATTTTAGTTAAACTTAAAATTTTTTGGCCAGGGTCGATAGATAAATCGGAGTTTTATTTAGCTCGAAATGCGAGTGAACTCCGGTTTTAGTAGCTTTGACTTGGGGGGTGTAAGGAGGACGGGGGAGTTAGAAATTTGTCGGAGCTTTATTAAAATCAAAGTTTATGACTCTGACTTTGATTTTAATCAATTCAAAGTCGAGTTCTTAAACTTCGATATATTTAAAAAATAAAATCAAAACTTGTAACTCCAATTTATCGAACCTATGAATTTTAGGTTTGACTACTCTATTTCGCAAAATATTTTGCGAAGTAACTCTATTTTTAAACAAACCTCGGTCACAAAGACTTATCCCTACATCAAATAATTTATATTATTGTATGCACATGACCCACTAAAAATAAAAGGGGCGACCCCATTTTGATTGGGTCACCTCATTTCATTGCCAACACCAAAACAAGTATGCATTCAAATTTGTCATAAATGAATATCACCGTCCATTTACGAGTTTTATACGAAAATACGATTAATTTTAATTTTTTTTATAAAATATTTGTGTTTAGTAAATTACGCATATACCGTCAAAGCGGCGCGATTAAACATGCTAAGGTGTGTCTTCAAAACCCACGCTAATGTGGTGGGATTGAATCCATGAAGACAAGTTTTGATAACCCGCCTTAAGTGAGAGACGAATTTTGAGAACCAATTCTTTTCACACTTATAGAAATATATAAATTAATTGAAAGAACTAATCATATTTTCGTATAAAACCTATGCTCTTGGACCCATCTTATTGATGCCATTCATGAACATTCATACAATAGAAACAACTTAAATCGACCCCCACTAGCTTTTTACCACATCCCACTAGAAAAAGAGACCACTGACTATCCTCAACCATTGCTTTTCTTTTAGCCACTTTTGTCAAAGGGGGGAAATGGCCCCATGTTCTCCACTGCAGTCCACCTCCTCACCTTTTCCTGCTTTTTTGTTTTTGCTTTCACCAGTTTTACAGCTAACATCTGATCGCCATCAACAAGACAGTGACGCCATCTACCCCTCCACACAAGGCAAACACACTGCCTCCTCCTTTGATGCCTCCACCAGCTGTTAACCCTCTCAAACTTAGTTTATCTGAATGATTGGTGGTGTTCTTCGCAGCCCATGTAATGTACATGGTCAAGTCCCCACATGAGTGATTGTCGGGCGGAGTAAATTATCAGGTGGAGTGATTGTCGTCCGCCATCGCGCTATCTTTTATGCCTTCTATGATCTTCAAGACGTGCCCGATTGAGGGCCGTTGCTCTGGCGACATCGTCCTACAGAAGGTCGCGACCTCGACCAGCATCGCGAGCCTCTCGTCCCCTTCGTCTTCCTCCCTCATTTCCGTGACCCAGTCGGGCATCTCGCTCGGCGATAGGAATGGATGTTGCGACGGGTGTTTCCCAGTCAGAAGCTCTAGCAAGAGCACTCCAAAGGCATACACGTCTGATTTGAAGGTGGCTTGACGAATGGACTTCCGGGTCTCAGGAGCTTTGTAGGAGGCAGAATCAGGGTCTTCGCTCGAATTAGAGGAATTATCGTCGGCAAGGACAGAGAGGCAGTAGTCAGACAGGCAAGCTTCGAAATCACTGCCAAGAAGGACGTTCGAGGATTTCAGATTGCCATGAATCATCCTCGAGGCTTGGTGAAGGTACACAAGGCCCAGAGTAACATCTTCTGCTATCTTGAGGATGGATGTCCAATGTAGAGGCTTTGCTCTGGCAGATCTCGAACCTGCAGAGAAATCAGCTACCCTGAATTAGGTACCGGAAATCAGCAAGTCCCGTCGCATCCCATCTCCATAAAAACACCAATCCATCGAGGTTATATTGATGCAACGGAGGGCGGCCATCTTTCTCTATAAACTATCAAACTTCACATGTATTTAGATGTCGGTAAAAAGCAGTAAGCCTACTCTTCCAAATAATGCTGTCAAAGAGGTGGAAGTAAACACATTACCTCCCACTCTAAAACAAAGAAACAGCTGTAAGAACATAAGTCCAAACAAGCTAAAAACTGTTGAAGCATCCACACCCCACAAAGTTGTCCTCAACCATGGATGACAAACCATTCCCACCACAAACAAACAACATGCTCTTTGCAGGCACCCCACTCAGCTATCAGAATGCAAAGCCCAATATTCCTCACGGAAACCAGATTTGGATAAAAGAAAGTTTACCAGGGCAAGGGCCGGTAAAAAAACACAGAATTTCACAGCTTAAAGGCACTTTCCGGGGAATTACAGCCCGATATGGTGGCGTTGATGGTCCATACCATGGATGAGATTGTGGAGGCTGTCGTTTGGCTGGTAATCGAAGATCACGAGCCTCTCGCACTTCGCCTGGAAGTAGGCCCTCACTGGGACCAAATTAGGATGTCTCAGTCCGCCCACAATGTCCAAATGTTTCTCGAATGCATCCTCGCTCGTGCAGGCCGTCTTGCCGGAATCGAGCCGCTTGACTGTCACGACTAACCGGTTATCTAGGACCGCCTTGTAGGTCGTGCCGATCGTCCCTCTTCCGAGCAACTCGGCCGATGCCCTCATTAGCTGCTCTAAGGAGTAAAGTTCGGATTCCCCTGTGAGGATTGACCGCAAAATTGTGAAGAGGCATAAAAAGGCAGTAATCGGGAGGCAAAAGGGGGTGGCTGATCGTCAAACCATACCCGGGGAGAATATCAAGTACCCACTTTTGCTTGCACTTTCGATCCTCCCTTCTTCCGGTTTACTGCTCTTTACTTTCGGATTCAACTCCGGATTCACAGCTCCCCTTCGGCCCTCGGAAGTGCCGGGATGAGGCTGCTCAGCCACGGGCATCTCTTCAGACATTCTCCGATCACGGCCCCGGATGATAATGAACCACACAGAACCGACCAGAACCACGCAGAGGACGCAAATTAGAATCCCCAGAACCACTACCCCTGTCCTCCTTGCCGTCTTCTTGCCTTCTGCCAATGGAGGAGAGAAAGCAACCGTGTTCTGTGGTGGCGAGCTGTCGCTCTGCCCTATAGGCACCGAGGAATTCGAGCCCCCTAGTGTGTCATTGCCCGGCGATGACCCGAAGAAAGGAGTGTGGTTGCAAGGCCGGTTGATGATCTCGCCGCACAGACCGGCATTGCCATCGAACGCGTTAGGTCTGAACCGCGACAAAGCCGGGGTAGCGGGAATAGGCCCGGTGAAGTTGTTGAAAGACACATTGAGTACGGTGAGCGATGTCTGGTTGAACGGAGGCAGGGGACCGTCAAACAGGTTGGAGTCGAGGAGGAGGATGTGGAGTCGGTAGAGGCGAAGGACATCGAGGGGAACGGGGCCGGAGAAGTTATTGTGGGAGAGGTCGAGGACGCTGAGGCGGAGGAGGGAAGGGAGGGAAGGGGGGAAGGAGCCCTGGAAGGAGTTACGGGAGAGGATGAGGGTGGTGAGGAGGGGGAGGGAGGAAAGGTCGGGGAGGGGGCCGGAGAGGGAGTTGTTGCGGAGGTCGAGGGAGCGGAGGAAGGAGAGGCGGGAGAGGGTGGAGGGAGGGAAGGTGCCACGGAGGGAGAAGGAAGGGAGGGAGAGGCGGAGGACGCGGTTGGAGGGAGAGCAGGAGACGCCAGGCCAGCGGCAGAAGTCGAAGGGGGAGAGGAGCGGGGTGAAGGGGAGGCGGTGGTCGAGGTCGGCGCTGGACTTGAAGGAGAGGAGGGAGACAGCGTCGGAGGGGAGTGCAGGGGTTTGGTGGGTAGTTGCTGGGAGGAGGAGGAAGAGGAAGAGGAAGAGGTATTTGTGCATTTGCTCTTCCCTCATAAACACCGACAGATGCAGCAATAAACAAGCAGGTCTCTGGGACTGGAGGAGGACGGACTGACTAACATACCCGGACGGGGAGAAGCCAGCCAAGTCCATACATACGTAAGTTTGACACGAAAATACGATTACTTTTAAAAAAAATTTATCAAATACGATCTAAATTTTATAAATTACGATTTTACCATCGAAAGAACGCGTTTATGCGCTCCTCGATTTACAAAGAAAGTGCGATTTGAAAACGCGCCCTCCGTGTAGATAGCCCTAATGCGGGGTCGGATGATGGGCGGATGATGGGCATGAACCCACCCTTCATGTAAATAACCAGAGGTGAGTTTTGAAAATTCGCCCCTTTAAAATCTTTGGACTTCTTGGGAGCGGGTTTTTAACTCAGCAAGGTGCGAGTTTTCAAAACCCGCCCCTGGGACACTTGGTGAAATTCACCAAACGAACTGAATTTTAGGGAGGCGGGTTTTCCTCCCCTTTAGGAATTCTTCAAAACCCGCTCATCCCTTACATGAACAAGTCGCCCCTCCCTGAAGTGAAAGTCGGGCTCCCCCTCCGACTTTCATTTTTCCTGAAAATCTAGCCCCCTAAACAGCCGATGCCCGACGCCCCTTCCTCCTTCGACGCTCGATTCCGGCCCTCCACAGCCCCCCTCTGACGACCTCGGCCCCCCTCCGTCCCTCGACGACCCTGTTCCCCTCTCCATTCCTCAACCCCTTCCGACACTCCTCCCGGCCTCCCTCCGTCCCTCTTGCTCGTCACGATAATTAGGGATTTTGATTGATATTAGGTCAAAATTAGGGATTTTGATTGATATTAGGGATTTTGATTGATATTAGGGATTTTGATTGATATTAGGTCAAAATAGTGTTTTTGGTTGGAATTAGGTTAATTTAGTGTTTTTGGTTGAAATTAGGTGAAATTGATTAATCCTTTTGAAATTGATTGAAATTAGTTTAGTTACGATTATGTTGACGTTTGATGATTAATGGTTTGTTGTTTGATTTTTGTAGGTGATTGGAAGTTAGGTGATTAAAAGTTAGTACCGGAAATTTAGTAAATCATAAGTATTATCCTAAGTTCCAATGTCACACGTTTATTTGCTGTTGTATGGAAATGTGAAGGTTATCCATGATAGTGAAGGAGTAAGTTATAATAGGAGTCAAGTGAAACGGATAAAAGGGCCTTTTGAGAATCATATCGTTGATTCAATAGTGAAATCAAATAATGACGCCAATACTGATGATGAAATGTTCAACGTTGTTAATTTAGGGAACGAGGAAAATGTTAGGAATGTAGGGGTTAATGAGGCTGGTCCTAATAGGAATCTCGGAAGACTAGTTGTGGGTTATGTAGAAAGAAAGGTCATAACCGACGTAGCTGTCCTAGTAGGAATCTTTGTAAGCGCTTTTTCAATGTTTAAAATGAGCTTGTTCAAATGTGTCCTAATAGGAATCTTTGTTGTTATGCTTAACTTGAGTTTTTATTTAACCATCTCTACATTATCTTACAGGAAAATGTAAGGCCAAGGAAGACAAACGTTCTTAATGCTTAAGGAGAGCATCTGTATGGGACGCCGAATATACTGTGGTATATCAATCCATTTAGTGTGAAATCATTACATTATCTTTCAAGTATTCGTAACTTGGTTTACTAATTCATATTTTATTTACAAAATAACGTTCTAACTTGCCGCCGGGTTGAGAAATCACTAAAGGGGGTTGACCGAGATCCGAGAATGGATGTTTACCTCCGTCAGGCAGGATTCTACGGAGTGGCTAAGCTTCCATTCATTTCCTTAGACTGAGCCCTTATCACAGTTTTGACAGAACGCTGGAGGCCGGAGACGCATACCTTCCATATGGTGCACGGTGAGATGACTGTCACTTTACCGGATGTGGCTATTCAGTTTGCTTTGCCCGAAGATGGGGACGCGATGATAGCAAATACCGCAATATCGGCAGAGCATATGTGTATGCAGTTATTGGTGCGGGTGCCTAGATGTGACAACATTAAGAGTGGTTGGATTAGACTTAGCTGGTTGGACCAGAATTTTGCTGAAATTCCGATTGATGCCCCTAAAGAGGTGGTTATGATGCACACTAGGGCGTATATTTTGCAGCTGCTTGGTGGGATGTTATTCACCACCAAGTCAGATAATTTAGTACACCTGTTCTGGCTGCCTCTGCTAGCTGACTTTGAAAGGGCAGGAAAATATAGTTGGGACAGTGCCAGCCTAGCATGGCTATATAGGAGTTTGTGTAAGGTCACTACAAGGCCTCCTAGATAGAGGCCCCCCCTGATATTGTTACAGATTTGGGCATGGGAAGATTCCCACATATCGCGCCGCTGAGGCGTCAGAGCCCTTTTATAGAGGATATGCCATTGAGCTATCGCTGGGCCGTTGCGAAGTATGTGCGCAGGTTACTACCCATGTCCCTTCCTCGTACAGAGAGGCCTTCGATAGGCAAAGCATGGATCAGGTAAACTTTACGATTCAATAAACCAATTTCATTTCATTATATCGTATGTTTCTCACACACTCACATTGAAATATACAGGTTATTTGGCATCCTTATCCGGATGAGTTGATAGTCATGCTTCCAGAGTATTGCCGATCTAGAAAGGCTTTTTGGCGTGCCCGAGTCCCTCTCATTTGCTTCTACATCGTGGAGTGGCATTACCCGGATAGAGTGATCTGTCAGTTTGGCTATCAGCAGCTTGTGCCGGATCAATGCAACACTAGCAAGGCCCTCCATCGCATTGATTTGCGCAGCAAGAATATGAACAACTGGATGGAGATCCATCGGGGGTTTGTGGAGCAGTGGGAAGATCGGTTAAACAGGGTCGTGCCTCTCGCTTGGGAATCTCATACTAAATACTCCAAATGGTATGCGAAGCACACCCGACGATATATATCGCATACGGGTTCCATAGTAGGCACAATGGTAAGTCATTTATATTTTCCCATACCATTTTTCTATCATAACCTATATTCATTTGTGTCATGCTTATTTGTGGTATAGTTGAGGAATTTCCGAACATAAAGCTTCGCTCCGATCAGCCCGAACTCATGTCTCTTGCCGAGGAGTCGATACAGATGATGAGGGAATACGTACCGGTGCGATTGTATGGTCGCACCGACGGACTGGGAGATGAACCTTCCTACGAGTTCATGCCGCCCTATGGTGGACAACCTATGCAGGAAGATCATCCTCAGATAGACGATGCAGAAGAGGAAGAGGAGAATGAAGATGAGGTGGTTCAACAGACATATGAGACCCCGTATTTGACGAGGAGGGCCATGAAGTGCGAGAAGCATGCTCATCTCGTAGGTTACTCACATTGATGCCGATTACAACACACCTTACATCGAGGATGGGTCCAGTTTGACCCCGGGAGCTCCGATTAAAGGGGCGAGAGAATTCGGGTAAGTCCACAATAACTTTGATGTTCGTTTGAGTTCCCGTAACTCAACTAATATAAGTTTTTTCGGTACGACCATTCACATCAAGGAGAATGGCCTTCTCAAATTACGCAACTATACCCGGAGGATTCATCGGAGCAGCCTCACGTTCCAGAACCCATTATCATGCCTTATGTCAGGAGGAAATCAACTAGGAGTAGGAGGAATTACTGATGTCATAAACGTTCGTAGGACTTTCATGTATGATATTGTTCGATTTTTATATTTTGAAACAAGTTTTATTTTGTCGTTTTGATTGTTTCGATGTTTGGTTATGGAGTTTGAGATTGTTTGGTTTTCTTATTTTTTAAAACAGGGGATTCTAATTCTTTTTTTTATTTGTATTATTTCTAAGAAACCTGCCCCTTGTTCATGTAAGAATTCCAAAAGGGGCGGGCTTGTCATATGCTAAAATATTCAGTCCCTTTGGCGAACGGATTTCACCAAATGTCCGGGGGGCAGGTTTTCAAAAACCCCCTAACCCGGCCCCCAAGCAGACGTCCCAAGTTCTTAAAGGGGCGGGTTTTGATGCCCATCATCGATCCCGCATAGGGGCGGGTTGAACCGCCCCTTCCTATTATAGATTGAGGGCGGGTTTTCAAAACGCGCCCCTTTGACGGTAAAACCGTATTTTACGAAACTCAAACCGTACTTTGCAAATTTTTTTTAAAACTAACTCCATACAAAACTCCATACATACATACAATAATTACTCTGTCCCTGGACACTAACAGAATTCGCAGTGTATGTATCTTTTCTCTTATTACACATCTTACCCCAATGACTTTACGTCCTTGATTTTTTAAAAAAGATTTTATAGGCAATGAATTAAAAAAATTATTATTTATCGTCTTTAATTCGTTATTTAAACAGTGAGTTACAAGCTAAAATGCTCCAAATGGAATCACTACTTTAAATAACGAGTTTACGGTGTTCCTATCAAATTTATACGACATTGTTACTCGAAGAAGTCAATTCCTACATGTCCATGCCAAGTTAACATGAACTAGCTAATTGAATAGCGAGTTACTTCTTCTTAAAATATTTTATCTGATGTGCTTTAAGTTGTAATTTTATTACTGAGAATCTAAATCGCTAGTTAAAGTAACAATAACAATGTTTCCGGTAGAAATAGCAATTTTATGTCTTAATATATTAAATTCATTACTTTAAATAACGATTTTACGTGACGTGGGCTTTGTAGACCGAAGTCATAATAACTTAAGAACGATAATTCAAAAATTTTGAAATATTATAATTATTTTACAATTTTTTTAACACAAGTAGAACCATCGTCTTACCTTAATTTCATATTTTATTTAGAAAAAAAAAAAGAGTTGCTGTGATTCGAGAAATGATGATAAATACATGAATGAATGCAAATATGTAACTATACTCCTGTTATTTCCCTACTGATTTTGTTCACAAGGTCCCGAAAAAAAGAAAACATAAGTCATGGAAGAAGAAGAAATTTATCTCCCAAAAATTCGTCCTCTTCAAAATGTTATTCCTTCCCATCCTCCTCGATTTCTCACCCAAAACATTAGGCTAAACTTTTGGTGCAACACTTTGGATATCAATCAATCCAAATTTAACGAATAAAAAGAGAACAAGTATAGTGAGACAAGATAGAGAGCTTTAGGCCTTGTTTGTTAGATGAAAAGTGTTTCAGTTTGTTCAATTTTTAAAATTTATAGAAAACATGTTTGTTTATTAAAAACATTGAAAATTAGTTTCGTTTTCATGGAAAATCGAGATCCACGTTTTTCTTTTCTTCTTTAATAAATGAAACCCACCAAAAATTATTTTCTCCGTTTCATTTTATGATTTGATCGGACGGGAGCACTTTCCGGTCTTTCTTTTCTCAGAGGACAAGTAAGAAGTCATCATCTTTCCTTGTCTCTTCACTCGTTCATTCCCCTTGCTCGCAGTCATCTTCTTATTTGGCTGAAACCGATCTAGCATTAACTTTCGAGACGAACACTCGGAGGCCCTTCTCCCTTTATTATTGGCTCAAAATCGTCTTATTATCCTTGGTAAAAGGCTTTTGCTGGTCTTAAGTTGTGGGTAGTTTCTGGGTTCGATTTGGTTTTTGAGATTTATGATGATTTTCAATAATTATGTTTTGTGGGCATGGAATTTATGGATGCCGACCGGAATTTATGTTGTGGGTATGAAACTTATTAAATGAAAAACAACACTAACAAGCAGGTTTTTTAAAAACTAAAAATAGAAAATTGAAAACATTTTTATTTTAATTTTTCCCGAAAATGAAAAGTGGATCACTTTTCTTATAACAAACAGCACCTTAAGTTTCATGAGACCGCTGTTACAACTCCACACGAGAACCACATTTACCTAGAAAGATTACCAGCTCCTTATCGAGTATTTCATTGTAAAGATTTTAAACTTTACTATAAATAAAAAAAAATAGGAAAATGGAAGCGTCGTTTCGACGCGAACTTGAGAGTGAGATGAGAGAAATCACGGCCGTCCATTCCCAATTACATTGACTCCACGGTCAACGACATCGCATCTGCACCGTCCATTTCAGCACCTTCCCCCACCCACATTATGAACATGACTCGGGTATTCGTTTGTCATTTCCATCACAATCCTCATCGTTTTTCTCTTTCTAGTTGGTGTTTTAAGGGAGATAAAACTTACTTGGTTAGGTGGTGAAGGAATTGTGGTCGCCGTCGTCGAGGGAGGACATGTCGGGAATCGCTCGCGGTCGTTTGACGGAGGAGCGCAAGGCCTGGCGCAAGAACCATCCTCACGTATTCAATTCTTTCCTTTATTCTCTTCATCCCTTTCCTTCTCCTTTTTTTACCCTTTCCTTTTTGATTCCTCCCCCGCTCCCCTTCGATTGATGTTGTGGCGGTTTGTTTTTAATCGGAGGGTTGAGTTTTTTGGATGATTCTTTCTGGGTTGTTTTAGGGTTTCGTCGCCAAGCCGGAGACTTCGCCGGATGGGAACGTCAATTTGATGGTCTGGCACTGCATTATCCCCGGAAAGGCTGGGGTGAGAGTTCTTCCCCCTCGGTTTTCTCTCTTTGCGGCGGGGCTTCGTGATCGGGGTTTCTAGGTTTTGGGTAGATATAAAGTTGTTCGCTTTTATCTACTAACCCTACCATGGTTCTGCCGTGGAAATTACTCCTTTTTTTAATATTTGTGCGGTTGCATATGTATGGTTCTATGCTATCCTCCCCTTATTGGTTTAGGCAGTTAAGGGATTTTAACTTTTTAGGTGATATTTTCTGTAGTATGTGTGGTAATGGGATTTTGAGTTGATCAGTCGATTGGTTGATGTGGCCGATGATGCGAGGTTTTTTTAAGCCGATGTTTTCTAGAACTTTTTTTGTGGAAATGGGATTGCCGGATGATTAGTTTTTTGGTTGATGCGGTTTTGATGGTTGTCAGATTTATTGCTCGTGCCATGTGTTGTTGCTGATGCTTATGGTTTTCTGGGTGATGATGTGTCTAACTTTGTTGGTGCTTTACTTTTTCATTTTGGTTGGTACAGCTGATGATGTATTGATGGTGCTGAGTGTGATTGTTGATTTTCGTTATTTTGTAGCTGGTGATGTATGCAATTTGAATTTTGGAACCCTTTGGGATTAGGGAAAGTTCTTTAGGCCTTGGGGGTCTAGCAAAGTAGCTGGGGTAGTGATTATGCTAGGATCTGGAAAGTAAGGAGATGCAGAGTTTAATTTGGTGTATTGTTCAGTGCATCAGGGGCATGACACTGAAGGTGTTGTTTAGTGCAAAGATTGGGGGGATGGTGCTTAGTTGTTGGATTCTTTAATTCTGTGTGTAAATCTTGATTCTTTTTCTAGTTAGTTGTTTGCTCCTCCTCTGTGGTGTCCCATTTCCACTTAATAGAATTGGGTAACTTCTCTTTGTTGTCTGTCTCAGTAAGTTTCACTTCTTAATTCTGATTAGTCGGGATGTATTTGCAATTGCAGCATTTACTTGTGCTGTTCTTTTCCCCTCTTGCTTGCCCTAAGTTTCGTTTGGATTTTCTGTTTATTTTTGCAGACGGATTGGGAGGGTGGTTTCTATCCTCTGACCCTCAACTTCAGTGAAGATTACCCGAGCAAGCCACCCAAGTGCAGATTTCCTGCTGGGTTCTTCCACCCAAATGTCTACCCTTCTGGAACTGTTTGCTTGTCAATCCTCAATGAGGATAGTGTGAGTACATTTGCATTTTGTTTTTTCATGTTAACCATGCAGCTTATGGTTTACCTTGAGCGCATTGAACATGACAAATAACGATCTGGAAAATTTTCCAGGGATGGAGACCGGCCATTACTGTGAAGCAAATTCTTGTGGGTATCCAGGACTTGCTTGACCAGCCAAATCCTGCAGATCCTGCTCAGACTGAAGGTTATCATCTTTTCATTCAGGTACTTAGTCTTCTTGATTTCTCCATTCAAGCTCCAGTTCTGTAAATAACCAGAATTCCTAGGAGTCTGGATTCGATTAAAATTGCAATTATTTCTTTCGGCATGATGATTTTACTTTGAATTCAAAATTCCCTAAATTTGTGATGTTGAGTGTGGGATGGTGTTTTTCGTCCCCCAAAACAATGTCAGACTGCATAGTGTTTACCCTTGTCGCAAGTAATTACATGCTAATGTCAAAAGTTCTAATGCCAGGATCTTACTGAGTACAAGAAGAAAGTGCGACAGCAGGCCAAGCAGTATCCCAATATGATCTAACACCAGCCGAAGCTGCCGATAACCCTCGTTTTTCATGTGAAGTAGTTGCTTGTGTAGTGTCAAATGTTTGCTTGAACTGCAACTGTGGACTTGGCAGGGGTTCACTTTTTGGTCACCAATTGTTGTGCAGATTGCAAATGTCTGAAAGCCAGTCTTATAACTTCTCTTTGGATAGGTTAGCTCCGCAAACATGATCAGGCAGTGAACTGGTGAATTCTGCACCACTTGGATACTGGGGAGCTAATGATCTATCTGATGCAGAAAACGCTTGTGGATTGTATTTACGTTGTCTGTACGTGGGATTTCTTTAGATTCTCGTTCAATTTTTCATATTAATATGTAGGGGAAGGAAATTTACATCGTAAGGCTGGTTTTGAAAAAAAATTTGTCTGAGTTTTAAAAATATCGAATTTAATTCGCTATTTCAAATCGCCAAAATAAAATTAATTTTCAGGGTGTCTTCATCTTAAACAACAATACCTTATTAAGTACTTATATGTCACTGTTAGGAAAGTAAATTAGATATTTTTAAAACTCAAATTATATTTTGTAAATGTTTTCCAAAAAAAAAAAATTATACGGAGGTACAAACCTCTACTTGCATAGATTAAAAAGCCCTTTCCTACATCAAACTGGTCTATAGGAAAAGGCACAACCCTACAAGAATTTCTTCTTGTTTTGCTTCTGACTGCTTAAAGCCAAACCAAATACATTTTAAGCGATTTACAGGCCTAAGAAATCCCATTGTACTTCAATACTGCAAGGTAAAATCCGGGTTCGTCTACGAAATCGGCCATTTCAAAGGCACTCTTGGCCGCAACTTTCTGCAAAGTAGCCTTATCTGGCAAGTTGGACACTACGCACTCGGGAAATTCCTTTCGCTGCTTCTCCAAGCCTTGCCTCCCCAGTGGGTGGCTGATGACCACCCGGGCACCTGCAGAAGCACCTTTTACAGACTTTTGCTTCGTCCACATTTTTTTTCAAAATTTCCAGCATTACCGTGTCATACACTAATCCTGATTCTTAAAGAATTTTATATTACTTGATAGTCAGGTTTGCCAACTATTGATTATTTCGGAAGCAGTTCTAACTCATTGAAGTTGCAACGACTAACCATAGCAGAATTCAGAGTTCAGACAACAAATCAACCAGCGGACATCAACATGCTCTATCACTTCATGAACATAATAGCAGCAGAAATCGACCTATAGTAATCAGAATAGGGGATCGTTTAACTAGCAGAAAATGGCCAAGAGAAGTACCTGGAGGGCATCTTGAGGTAAGGGACTCAAAGATGCTATCAAGAGCAAAGGGCAGCCCAGGCAAAAAATAGAGAAATACAACATCGAAGGGTGCCCACTTCTCTGGAGCGTAAATGACTTCGCCTTGCCAGCATTTGATTTGATCATATTTCTCCTTGATACAAGCCAAGACGAAGAGGGAATCATGCACCACCAGTAGAAACTGGCAGTTGAAAGGCTCAGCCAACTTGTCCACAAATTCCTCGGAACCAAATGAAACCAGAACTTTGGATGTCGCCTCAATCATTCCGGCTGAAACTATCCGCTCCATGTTTTCCGACACAGCGGGACTATTATTACCCATCTCAAGAAAAGAGTAATCTTTCTGCACGAGCTCTTCATAACTCATTACTGCTACTTTCCCATCATTTGACGCAGCAACGGAAGCATCGCCACGATGACTCCGACGACGGATTAATTGAGCAATTGATTCTGATGAAGGTGGGCTTGAACATCGCCTAAAACTACCCTCACGGGGATGATGTACCCTAAAATGAGCATAAAACTGATGGCTCCGAAGATCTGCATCCTGTCGGGAAATTGAAGTTAGGAACGGGCTCGAGAAAGAGAGCGGAAGTGCCTTCATCTCATCACAATGAAGGATGGACACCTAAGGCAAGTTGGCGGTCCTTCTCAATAACAGAAAGGGAATTTCCTTGTGCCTAATGACGCAAGTTCCTGCAAATTACCAAAAAAAGGAGAACAAATCATAGCCCTTCTGTAACATGCCATTCGCCAAGTAATCGACAAAGAACTCGTTTGGAAAAAGCAGGAAGGCAACAAAAATCATCCAAAATTAAACTTAAAAGAAGAGGAAGTGGCCATAACCATGCCTGGTTGTCATCACATCGAGTCAAATTCGCCATAGCCAACACTACTCTTGTGTACGACCTCCTCAGATCAGTACAATTAGAAAGTCTCAACCAACGCAACTCACTCGATGCATCAAACGGAGATTAATTACGAACATCACTTCCCCAACTCCCGTGGTATCAAACGGTCGGAAGCCACAAAAACTAACTCATCAAAGCATCGCAACACGCATTCCGAAACAAAATTGCAAAGTAAACCCAAAAAAAGTGGGGGGGGGGCACGATTTCTCCATGCATCTCCGAGCAAGCATCGACCTAACTGAACTGCCCACTCGGCCTGCTAATTCCGAAACCCGAATCAGCTCCGATAAACTCAGATGGAGGGAAACACGCACCACCGAAGCAAACGGAAATAGCGAAAAAAATCCAGCGTAGGAAGAGAAACCCTCGGTCATACCACCAGACCAGCCAGACTCAGCCTTGCAAAAGGCACGAAGCTCCGGATGACGACGAGGAGGCGGAAGGGGGCGGGGGGGTGGGGTGGGCACATGTTGGGCTTGAAATGTTAGGCCCTTTATGTTCGATGGGCTCATGTAATTGGGCCTCGTTCTGTTAGCAGAGGCCTAAAACTGGTCCATAAGGTCCACGTCTCTCGAACCCCAAGCTGATATTTTGTTTTTGGTGTGGGTAAGAGGTGTTTTGAGCAAACATAATTTTGGGCCATAGGACTTTACCGTGCCAATGGGGAAAAAGACTAGGAACCTAATAAGCCGAAGGGACGACTTTCCGGTGAATAAATTCTTTTGGACGAATGTGGTCCTCCTCGGGGTTGCCTGACTAAATTGAGTAAGGAAATGCGTCAAGGGAGCGAAGGCCGATGGACGAGACGAGATGGTCATTTAGTGAAAGGCGTCATGGTCACGATCTAGCGAAGGCACGTCAGCAGCGATCAAGCGAAGGCACTGTTGGCAGCAGTCAAGCGACTGTTGGGACACACGTGACATGAGGATCGGGCATGAAGAAGATTCCAAGGCGTAGGGTTAGACATGCAAATTGTTCCGATGTTATAGGAATTGGTTAGGATTAGCTTTCTAAATATTTCTTATATCATATTAGGTATGCAATCTTGGGTTGCTACTTGCTACTTTTTTTCATGAGATTAATCAATGGCATCCGCGAGTGTTTTCCTTTTCAATTGAATTGTCTCATGCGATATTTGTTTTCTTTTCTTTACTATTGTAAGGTGAACACATCTTCAAATCAATATCCGAATATCTCATGTTCATGCCAAATATCCTAAGGTGTTTTGCTAATCAACACATTTTCGGCGACAACAGTGGGAGTAGGATGACTCGAAAAGGTGTTAGAATGCATCCTACAATGATCCAGCAAACTTGCTAAATGTCGAAGTCCAGGGCAATGAGGGGGTTTGCAACAGACAAGAACCCCGACGTATGACTGGAGACAAATATGTCCATCATAAGAAAAATACTCCAATTTCTGTTGGAAAGATTCGGAAAAACGGATAGAAAATAGAGAGCTTCTTCTAAAGAAGAATGGGAAGTAAGATCGAGGTATGTGGCGGAACCTAGAAATCATGACAGGGACTTGTGGGAATGGCCCTGTTGGATGAGCCGATGAAACTGTCGATCATATCTCCCAAGGTTGAGAAGCACATAGGGTTGTTGTGGCCGAAGGGAAGAGAAAAGTAAACTCTCAGGCGAAAGGCAGGCGTAGGAGCCTCGAATAGTGCAAACATAGCAAGCCCCTGTGTCATTAGGCGATGCCTACTGGGCATCTTACGAAAACTTCTATTATAGACCCACAGAGTAAGAGGAGGGAAAGCTACATGGTGGGGAGCCCATGAGGCCACTCGGTGGTGTCGTTGATTTGTGGGGCCTAAGATAATTGAGATTCCTTTTCAATTAAATTATCTTGTGTGATCTTCATTTTCTTTTCTTAGTACGGTGACCGCATCTTCAAATCAATATCCAAACCGAGTGTACAAAACGGATTATGTCAAACATCCAATCCAATGTGTTAGGGCTTTAATTGATTAGGGTTTGATAAGAAAGTGGGAGTAAACGAGTCTAATGGATCGATTTTATATTATAATCCATCTCTGACTGAATTAATGTTTGATGTTAAAGGAATATAATATACGTGTGGACACAGAGATTGGTCGGTTATCCGAATACCTCATTCATTTGGGCAATGCACGTACGTACCTTCTCATTTATGGCAAGTGTACATAAATATTTCCTTTGCTGATTGCCCTCAAACGCAGAGCAAGCAATCGTTTTCTACTAAATATGAATGGATAACAGATTCGTCTCCTGGGTTATGTCTCTTGCTAATGATTCGACCTTCTTTAGTGGTGGCACATACTACATTTTAGAAGATGATATAAAATAAACGATCCTTTGATTTTTTGGATAGATTTTTAAAAGGATATTTAAATCCAATTATCAATGTAGTGAGTGAGGGTTACCCTTTTCAAATCCCATAAAAGATTATCATAAACTTTACTAATATCCCTGACTGATTATTCTTACTATCGAGATTTTTATGGTTAGAAATTCAAATGAGTTGGACAGCCCATGCCAAATCTAATTTTTCCCTCATAATACAAAATCCTCCAGGTAACAATCCAAGGCTAGATTTCATTGCCGAAATTGTTTATGGGTTAAAAACCCAAAAAAGAAGAAAACAAACAACAACAAAAATTAAATGAAATCAGCCCACATTCGGATAGCCCGGAATGTTGATATATTATTGAAATGAAATATCTGGTTTTCTAAAAATTTCACCCAATAACAAAATTTAGGAGGCCCGTTCCTTTGTTCTTGTTCTCTTTATATAATCCCTTAGTTTTCTTACCCCTGTCTCCGTGCGTGTTTTGATTCTACAGCATGTTGAGGATCATTATGAGGTTGATTCCTCACATTCTGCTAATCATCGTTTCCTGCGCGACTGTACTCGGCTCGCCCGAAAATGACGACCGCAGGGTAGGACCTGACAAATGATCTTCTCCTCCTCCTTTTATCGGTAATGACTTTGATCGCGCATTGGTGACTTGTCCATGTGACTCTGTAGGACTATATCGTCTACATGGGCAAGCTTCCCGACAGAGTTGAGGTTGCGTTGGCTCGCTATGAGGATTTGCTGAGCCAGGTTCTTGGTAGGAGGTAACATCGTCTACATTTGAGATGGTTTGATCGTTACTTAAACATTGGCGGAATGTCAGCGATTGGATTTAGAATAAATAATTTAAACAAAAAAACATGGCAGCTTTGTCCCCGGAACAGTGACTAAAATCTACAAGAGAAGTTTCAATGGCTTCGTTGCGAAGCTCACCAAGAAAGAAGCGGACAAGCTTAAAGGTCGAGCAATATCTCCCTTTGATTTTACATGTTTCTGGGGGTCTGTATCGTATGATGATGGGGCTTATGAGTGATGTTCAGGCCAGCAAGGCGTCGTGTCTGTGTTTCCGGACAGAATCCTCCAGCTTCACACGACAAGGTCTTGGGACTTCCTGATGCAGACAAATGAGGAACCGAGAAGAAAGCTCGCCGAGACCAATATCATAATCGGGGTTGTCGATACTGGTATTTGGCCTGAATCAGAATCTTTCCGCGATGCGGGATTGGGTCCTGTGCCCAAAAAATGGAAAGGTGTTTGTAATGGAGGACAAAACTTCACTTGCAACAGGTAATTGATTTTCAAAACTCATATAGAACGGATGGTCGTTGTTTCTTCTCTCGTTGAGTCATGATGAGCGATTTTCTTTTCTTGGATACCATCAGGAAGATCATCGGAGCAAGGTTTTACGGTAGTGAACTGGATGCGCGGGATAATCAGGGTCATGGGACTCACACTGCTTCAACCGCTGCTGGTCTACCCGTACAAAATACTAGCTTCTATGGGATTGCCCGCGGGACAGCCCGAGGAGGAGTTCCTGGTTCCAGAATTGCAGTATACAAAGTATGTGGCATGGAGGGGTGTGCATCAAGTAATATTTTGTCCGCCTTTGACGATGCAATTGCCGACGGGGTGGACATAATCACGGCTTCCTTGGGCAGCCAGCAACCGCCTCCTATTGAAGAAGATGCCCTGGCTATCGGTTCCTTCCACGCCCTGGCAAAAGGCATACTTACGACACAGTCTTCCGGTAACAGCGGGCCGAAATGGCAAATCACCGCCAGTACAGCCCCATGGATCCTGTCTGTGGCCGCGAGCACCATTGATCGTAAGATAATCACTAAAGTCCTTACAGGAAGCAAGACAACTGCTGTGGTGCGTATGTCTGTCCCATGCTACTCGACATACTTTCAATGGCGTTCATGGAATATTTATCATTATGCATTGACAGGGTCATTCCGTGAATGGTTTCCCGTCTACGGGCAACATCCCTGTCGTATACGGAAAGGATGCCGGCCAAGGCACATGTGATGAGGCGTTGCTAAAGTAAGTGCTCTGTGTTTCAGTTATCTGCGATAACCACATTACGACCAATGAAGAATCGATTGGGTCCTGTGAACCACAGGTTATGTGCGGAGGGTTGTTTAGCATTTGAGAAAGTATGGAAGAAGATCTTGGTGTGTGATAATGTACAATTTGGAACGCGGAGCGCTTTAGACGGTGGGGCTGCAGGACTCATCGGGCCTACGTCAATGCCCGACGTTGCTTTCGTTCAACCAATTCCTTTTGCAGCTCTGTCCACAGGAGACTACAGTAATTTCTTGTCTTACCTTAACCAAACCAGGTACGCGTCATTCGATTCCTCCATAATTACCGCTCGGACATTGTATAATTCGTAAATTCTCACACTGATTTTATCCAGAGCTCCGAAGGCGAATTTACTGAAGAGCGAGACCGTTGATGATCCAACAGCTCCTCTTGTCGCTTCGTTCTCCTCTTCGGGTCCGAATTATAATTTTCCCGATATCATGAAGGTGGGTTGTCATGCATTGTTCTCTGTTGAATTGTTTCTTTCGATCAAAACTTGATAAATGACAATGCTATTGTAGCCGGATGTGACCGCTCCCGGAGTCGACATATTGGCCGCATTCTCACCGCGGGCTCCCCCGTCGAATTCAGCAGGTGATACGAGAAGGGTTTCCTATAACGTGTTGTCTGGTACATCCATGTCCTGCCCTCATGTTGCCGGTGTCGCGGCGTACGTGAAGTCATTCCATCCTGATTGGTCCCCATCCATCATCAAATCAGCCATCATGACCACCGGTTACATCCCGTATCCCATCAGCTGGCTTGATCGAAGCTTGCCAATTTTTACGACTGACTCGGCATCCCTTTGTTGTCGGACTTTTTTCTTATCGTTATGCAGCTCGGCCGCTTCATCAAAATGGGAGCAAAGAGTTTAGCTATGGCTCGGGACATGTCGATCCCACAAAAGCACTAGAGCCTGGGTTGGTGTACGAAATCACAAATGACGACTATGTGAAACTGCTATGCACCCTGGGTATCAACGCTGCCGCCATCACCGGGAAGAATGTCAGCTGCAGTAAACTGCCCAAGCTAAATGCTAAGGATGTGAACTACCCATCGGTAGTGTTGGCCGTCAATGCCTCTCAACCCTTCTCCTTCAATATCACAAGGACAGTCTTGAACGTGGGGCCTCCGCACTCGACTTACAATGCTAGCATTGTGGCTCATCCCGGGGTGAAAGTCGCTGTGTTTCCTCGGACCCTTCACTTCGAGTCTTCCGGACAGAAGAAAACGTTCTCCGTGTCCGTCTCGGGGGTGGCCCCAAAGCAAGGGGAAGTCCTGTCCTCGTCGCTCGTATGGTCGGACGGAGGTCACGTTGTGAGGAGTCCGATCGTTGTGTACTCGCCTTAGTTCATGCTAGGTCCGATCAGGCATATATAATTGGCGATTCCATATGTATTCATGTGTCAAACGCGATTTGTTACGCGCGCCTTAAAATAATCTTTGAAAATATTAAGTTGATGTTCCTAAAATTGCATCCGTAGTGTACATGCAAAATAAAATGGAAGTGAGAAAGTGATGTTTATGCAAACACAAAGTCAAACATAAGCGTAAATACAAAATCAACATATGCAAGTCTACCGAACAAAACATAACTTCACGTAAGATTGTCTGACTTAAGAAAAATTAAAATCCACATATTCGTATCTTATTGAGGAATTTACGTACTAAATTTCACCAAAATCCAACGGTGGGATCTCCTGATATCCATTCTTTGCAACTTTTTTCCCGTCATATCTCAGTCATTGATCATCCGATGGAAACAAAAGAAGACTTCACAGAAAGGTTATGAAATTAGGAAGCTACATATCAAGTTTCGGCCAAATCCATCGGTGGTGTCCCAAATTATGCCAGAGCAAAGTAGGATATTCATGTAGGTTTCCTAGGTTCCTGCAAATAGAGACTTTAAAAAAAATGTGAAACACAACATACGTATAAGCTAAAAATACGCACGATATGTTTGATGACCACACTCAAACGACGGACATGTCGGTCAAATTCGATTGTGATCTAACAGTGCAATCATTCAGCATCTCGCAAAGAACGGGGCTGTGACCTGCAACAAGTCCAACTCTGCAGATGCTCTATTCATTGTGTCCGAATTAACCAAAAACTTCAACGGTCAAAATATATATATATACAACCTTCTTTAAGTCTAGTTTGTTTCTGGATTTGGAGACGATCCAATGGTTAGGTCTCTCGAGATCCCCTTCAAAGCGGGACTGCTGTAAGTAGACCGGCCGCAAATTGCATGTACATCCTTGACTTCGAGGGTCCTATCTCAGTCATTGATTGCCATTAAAATATGATAAAAAATTTTCAAGATCATTATCCATTGAGGATCATTTGGTCTATGGGAGTCGAGGTCAGCCAACGTGCATAACCTCTTCAAAAGTCCCCTCTTTGGGGCTGTAATGGCGAGGGATGGCAAAATGGGAGACTAGAGGGTTCTCCACCATTCCCGGGCCACTCACAGACCTGAAATCAGTTCCCAAGCTACTGTATAAGCTATGGGACCTAGGGAATAGGTGGACGCATGTTTTGAAAGTATTTTGGACAGCAAACAAGGACTATGCATGAACAACAAATAAATCCCAACCGCGAACAAGTTATATCGCCTCTATGCATACACATGCCTATGAGAATGGACGGTTCTCAGCCTATAAAGCTTTAAATAACTTCAAACAACTTTAAAGAGATGTGTCTTTAAGTAAGGAAGAGTACCCACCTAGCTTTACGACAATCTGATGCCGAACAAGAAAGTTACGCCTCGTCGACTACCTCCCTTATAGTCTGGCCAAGACTAATCCACTTCATATGTGTTTGGTTTCTCGTTCCATGTCACATGTGACAAGTTTAACAAGAACAAACATTGGTGTCTGCCGTAATCTAAGTAAGAGAAGGGTTGAGTGACTAAGGGAAAGAGACAGGAGACTCATTGAGGGGTGGCCTCGCCTTGGGGTGGCCCGAGGAAGAATGTGGAGACCTTGGCACCACGGTAAGAAGAGGATGTTGGGATTGTCCTCATTGGGCTTGTAGTGTCCAGCTGCTAGAGATGGGAAGGTGTCTGGTTGGTCGTTTAGAGTTGGAGGACATCTACTAGTCGTCATTCCTTGTTGTTGGGAAGAGTCAAAGGGAGATGTTGCTGGTATAGCCGGCTTGAGGTTGACTGTCTTATGCTGGAATTGTAGCTGATCGTCAATTGTTGTTATATGGAGTTGATGGCATTGTGGCTGTCGTTGGGAGTTGGTATTCGCCTTGGGAGTACTCGTAATAAGAAAAAGCTGAGGAAAAGCCCCTGTTCCAGGTCGCAACTGGCGGTTGGAGGAGATTGTCGTCTGTTGTGCTTGTTTCCAGGATACTCATGTTGATGCAAGAAAGGGGATGGCGAGGATGCCTTCTGATGGGGCCAAGGCAAATGTTTGCTCCGGAAGTGACCGCAGACAAGCCGGATCCAAACACGTCAGAAATTTCTGGCACTACGAGCAACTGGTACTCAGAGGTTCGTTGAATGTATGGCTGTCGTATGAATGAAAAGGAAGAGAGAGAGGGGATCCAAAAATCGAACGGAGATTTTGGATTCGGACAAGGGATCAATGACGAGCTATGGAAGAAGAGAACCACAATCAGGTTGTTGATCCACCACCAAGGAGGACCATACGTGACTATTCTCACCCAACACTATTGGAGAACACGCCATTCCTTTTGTCCGCAATTCAGGCGCATAATTTTGAGATCAAAAATCTTGAATATGATTGAAAATAATAGTTTTGGAGGTTTGCTAAACGAGGACCCTCATTGGTATTGTAGACACCTCAAATCGAATTTTCGATTTTTTTTTAATCTTTAACCTTTGGTTTTAAAAGAAATAATTTTGAATTTTTCGTAATTTTCGATTAAATTCATGTTACATGGTTAATGATTAATTTCAATTTGAGAATTAGTTACATGAGACTAATTTCTTAACTTTTCTTAAAAAAATAATAAAATAAAAATAAAATAATAGTTAAAATGACATTTTAAAGCTTTTTGTCATTTAGATCAAGCTCATTCATTTTAATTTGAAGTCCAATCACGTGTGCATGGATTTAGATTCTTAATTGTAAGGTGAAAACGATTGAAATCCAACAAAGCCCATTAAAATAATTAATCAAACAAAAACAACAAATTCTTTTTATTTTTCTCCGAAAGTTCATTAAAGTTTAACATTTCATTAACATTTAATTCGAATTTTCATTTCATTTTATACAAATTAATTTGTAACAACTCACTTTAACAAATTAATAACAACTTATTCTAACAACCTAACAAATTATTTTAACAAACTAACAACCTAACAACTTTTTACCTACCCAAACACACTCTAATCATGTCACATATAAAAAGAGAATTTTTTGGGGGGAGCAGGGTGACAGAAAAAGAAACAGAAAAGAAAAAAAATTTCATTCAACCCCCCCTCAAACAAAACAGAAAAATTCCCCAGCTTCACTTCCTTTCCTCGGTGGTTTTCAGCTTACTTTGGGTGCCGACGTCGCCTTCAGCCGCGATCCACTAGCCAACGCCCTCCAGTTCCTCCTCTCGCTCGCCTTTCCCTCGTCGACCTGCCTTCTCCGGTCAAGGTAAGCGAAATCCCAGCGGAACCCCCTGGAACTAACGTTCTACGTCGCGGCCAAGATTGGTTGCCGGAGGACAGGAATCGGCCAAGACTTTTCGTCCGCCAAGCAGCAGAGCAACCTCTGCGTCCAGGAGCTCCCTCCTCCTTCCCGTTGCTGGCGTTTCTTCATCATCCATTTCTCTCGTCAAGGTAATGTTCTTGGTTGTGGAGAAGACCCACGGCCTCCCTCGCCGTAGCTGCCAAGGTTAGCTAGAGTTGTTGGAGTATGTTTTAGTCTTCCAATAACTTTTTTCGGCCGACAACACGATCCTGAAGATGGACTAGAGCGGAGCTTCAAGGACGACTAAAATTCCAGGACTTTGGTGGAATCCTCCTAAATTCCGAAGATACGAGAAACAAGATTCCTAAGAAACATGTTGGGACACGACCGAGCAACCTTGGATGGACATGGAGCATGTTCACTCTCAGATGCAAAACAGGATAGCTCAACGGAGGTGAAAATCGACCCGCATCGATCCGATTAACGCTCGGGAGGCATTCACGGTCAAATGGGCTCAAGACGCCCCACGTAAGTCTCATTCCGACTTATTTAGAAATTCTAATTTGTTTACGTATTTCATATTAGAATTTTCTAACCCACTTTCCTTTTTTCCATTTTTCTATTCTCCCACTTTCTTCTTTTTTCCCATTTTTTCCATAAACACTACTCGTGCAAGTTCGAAATTCCAACAAGTATGGAAAGGAAGCCGTGAAGACGCGTGTAACAGACCGTGTGGATTTTTCTCCGCGTGTGTAAAAACCGCGATGATTGAAGACGTTAAAGCGGCCCCAACCGTCAAACTTAAGGTACATGAGGGAAGGTGCGGGCCTTCCCGACTTTCTATTTTTCCACTTGTAACGGGCTGTGGGTCAAAGTGTATAGGCCCACGGTCATCGTCTTTTCCCCGCCTACTTTGATCTAAATAATTGTATGTGATTGCGCATGTGATCATCACATATGAGTTCGGGTCCAACGCCCGAATCGAGCCTAAGCTCGTAACCCAATGACATGAGTCTGGGCCCAAAAGCCTAGATCGGGTCCAACACCCGTTAATCAGAAACCTTTTTTTTTAAAGTATCGTTACCCCTTTTTCGCATGTTCGAATGAAAGAGTGAGTAATTAGGAATCCCCGAACCCTCTTTGGTTTTTCCGACTTTATACTATTTTTAATAAAGTCGGTGGCGACTCCGTTTTTTTTTTCTAGCTTACCTAGGATAAGCGACAAACAAAAATTTTTACGGAGCCACGAAGGATTACGGTCTTCCCTTTTGTTCCCATCCGGAACGAGCGGGAGGGATGCACAGGTATTTAACTCGATTTAAAGATCTTTGGGACACTTTCAGGTTTAATGGAGCAACCACTGATGCAATTCGACTAAGGCTCTTCCCGTTCGCATTGAGAGACAAGGCACGGGCTTGGCTCTATTCACTCCCGCTGGAGTCAATTCACTCGTGGAAAGATTTAACACGAGCATTTTTTAGGAAAATACTTTTCACCGAGTAGGACTATGAAGATTCGGGAACGAGATCACATCTTTTCGCTAACACCCGGCGGAGTCCATGTACGAGGCGTGGGAAAGATTTTAAGGAGTTGCTCAGATTATGCCACACTACGAGATCCCAAGATGGATGCTCGTTCAAAGTTTATATGACGGATTGACAGATTCTCTCCAATCTATGGTGTATTCAGCGGTAGGAAGAACCATTATGAATAAGACACCCAACGAGTCGTGGGACCTTTTCAAGCAAATATCGAACAATGGCCAAGGGAGAACTTCTACCCGTGGATTCAATGGAATGCATCAAAATGATGCATTAGCATCACTAACTGCCCAAATGGAAGCTCTAACGAGAGAGGTTAATGCTCTTCTATCATCACCACATACATCTAATAATGTTTACTCTGAAGCACAGGCGGTGGAGCTACAGGAGGAAATGCGCGAAGTCAATTATGCGGGTGCATATAAACAAAATAATGTGTATGCCAATATATACAATTCCGGATGGTGGTACCATTCAAATTTTTACTGGAGGAACAACCAAGGCCAGCAAGAATAAATGCAAATAAGGATGAATCAACCTCTTGCTTTCGCTGACACATCACGACATCCCGCAGGTGAGATTAAACCTAATGTGGAGGATTTGTTGAAACAGTTGATCACAGGCCATGAAGAAGCGCAAAGGCAACAGGAAGAAGTAAGGAAACAACAAGAAATAATCTTCCAAGATCATGCTACTTCTATCAAGCAATTGGAAATTCAGATGGGCCAGCTTGCAAGCTCTATGACGATGCGACACAATGGATCTTACCGAGCAACACAGAATCAAATCCAAAGCGTGAATATTGTAATGCAATAACCCTTCGGAACGGGCATGATTTGGAAGAGGCCTTTGAGAGGCTCGTGAGAAGCGTCGTAGCCATAAGGTAAGTAGTTCGGAACCTGTCGAGACTGACAATGTTGTCGCCACGCAGGTACAAATCATGCCACCGCCGTTTGTGCCTAAGATCCCATTACCACAAAGATTAAAGAAGGCCAGTGTTGAAATGTCGTTCAAGAAATTTTTGAACATGTTCAAGAAGCTATTGATCTAAGTCCCTTTCGCGGAGGCATTAGAGCAAATGCCAAAATACATGAAATTTATGAAGGATATCCTAGAAGCGTCGGCTAGGTGATCACGAGACCATTACATCCCCCAAATTGGCCAAAACGCTCATCATTGATCGAGTTTTAATCACATGTGATTAAACTAAGATTAACGTTAATAGATGATACTTTTAAAACATGCTTATCATTTCATAAGAATCGTTGAACGTGGTATTTGATTTTGTCCCAAGCATGAATAGGTGACAGATTTTGAATTTAAGATTAATTGCGTGAAAACGATTTCTAATCAAAATAATATGCTGGCTTCGTCTCGATTGGACAAATTTGGAAAGCAAGAACAAGTTCGGAGAAGAAGCGCAGAGGCAACGATCGACTTGGATAGGAGAAAACAATAATAAATAATAACAAGGAATCAGCCTACCGCGAGACATCTAGCGAATAAAAAATTATTAAATTTCTCCTGATTTGCTGACGACGGATAGGGGGTCCCGCCGCGTCAAGTAATTCCCAGCAAACAAGGCACATTAACTCCTCGGCAAACACTTGCAGCGAATTCACCGGGACCCACCAACAATTCCTGCAGAACCCTTGACGTTTTATCTCGGGAATCCCAGAGCTACGCCTGAGTCCCTAAGCTCCCTCCCCTAGTTCGCAGCAGCGTTCCCCCCAGACAATCATGGCCTCGATTCCTTGATCCGAGTGCCACGGATGGTTCGGATAATGGCCGGGAGATCCTCTATAAAAAAGAAAGTGAAGGCAGAAAGGAGGGGGCGGCCGCCTTACCGTCTCTCCCCTCTGAGAGCTCTTCCCCCCTTAGGAAAGAAACAACAACACCTGACTCACCGGCGAACCCGAGCGACCACCCCCCTCTTCCTCTGACCGATTTCTGCCCAAGGTAAGCGGAAGTTGGTGTCATGAAAACCCCCTCGGCGATCAACTCAAGAGGAGCATCCAACGACAAACAGGCTACCATACCTCCGGCCACGGCGGAATACAATCTCCCTGGACGCAGCAACGACGACCCTCAGCTGGGATCCGTAGCGCTTGACATCTCCTCCCTCTCTTTAGACGACCCGACCGGCTCCGTGTCTTCGCTCGCGATGGGGAGCCATGTCCGAGCTTCTCGCAGGCGCGCATTAGCGTCGCGAGAAGCCCCTCCCCACCCCCCATTTTCCTTTGACTCTTTTCCTTTCAGCGCGCAGGTGTGATGGCTCTTCAGCATCGCAGCCGCGGCAACCAGCAACGGCAGCCGGACTGCTCGACGAACCTCTGCTGTGATCGCCATCCCTAGGCCGATCCTGACCGAGGTCAACCCCCTTCCCCGTCGTGCGGCCAGACCAACCTGCCCTTGGTTCGCCCGCTCTAGAGCCGCCAAGGGGTGAGGAAACCGTCAACCGGCAGCCACAGCCGCCGAAGTCCTCGGCATACCCAGTTCCAGCCCCGACGCGGTTCGCACTCTCCTTTAGCGCCTCTCCTTTCCCCAAAGTCGGTTGTCCCCGGAACTAGGTCTAAGATTCAGCCGCGACGCACGATGACCTCTCGAAAGCTTCTCCTTGCCGGCCACCTACCCGACTCCAGATCTGGACCCCCCAGCGTCAACAACGTGGGTTCGGCCAAGGCGAACCTATCGGCCGACCCACTAGCGAGGGATGAAACCGTCTTCGAATTTGTCGACCCATCCAAGACGGCCCCGAGGCGGCGCTGCATGTGTGTCGTCCAGCTCTAAGCGGATTCCCCGAGTCCGATCCCAAGGCGGTCCTCCGCTGTTGACAATCAACGCCTGTCGATCCGGCCGCAACGAACGGCGATCTCCGGAGGTGTGTGCGACCAACTCACAGCCCCTCTCTTTTCATGTCTCCTCTTGGCGCCCTCTTGCCCTTGGCCCCTCCTAATCGACATCGAGCCGTCTTCGGGGAGCCCGTCGCCGCTACCCTGAACCCCCAAAGTCGGAGTGGTTGTTCCCACCGTTCCTAACCCACGAAGACATCTGACCCTCCGGAACCCAGAGCTTCAACAGGCTCTCGTCTGCCCTCTCCCTTTTTGATCTTTTTCCTTTTTTAATATAATAATCGGGTTATTTTTTTATTTTAACGAAACACTGACAGGGCATTGGTTTCATTTGTTTTTTTTTTAGATAAAAGTAATAATAGAAAGGGAGAAAGGGCGATTTTCCTCAAATGGTGCACATTTTGAATAGATTGAATTCGGATTATTTTTTAGCCCAAATCACATCTCTTGCATGATTGTTTGTGCCGAGAACGCCGTCAACCTTCGGACCAGTGCATGTCTGAGAAATATCGGCCTAACGCCGATAGCTCAAGTCAAGAACCGATTCAAGCCCCCCTTTAAAACGGATTCAACCATCGAGGAGGTATTTTATGATACATCAGAAGAATGACACTGTCGCGGGTGGATCCCAAATGAATATCCTCGATTCGGATTTTGAAAACGCGTTGGAGTCGCCACTAACTTATTTTAAGTTCAAGTAAAAAAAACTATAGAGATTCGTTAAGGTTCGGGAATTAGGGATTACTAAATCGCATGCATCACAAGAAAAGGGAGGCTTTTATCGTGTGTTTCCGATGTCCGATTTTATTTGAGCTCTGTTTTAGAAGAAGACATTGTTTGACAAATAAAAAAAATGATCTCGAGCTCATTAATGCTTAAAATGTCTACGTGAATCATTTTTAGAAAATATTTCTTCTTAAAAATTGAATTTTCGGGCAAAAATGCAAGCAACATAGATTTATTAATGTCTTTTAACAATTTCTAAGCCAAAAGTAAATTCCAGGGAGAACCGGGTATTGTACCATTTCTCGCTCTCTATAGAACGCCCCCGTTAGTGTTTATACCTCACGGTGCCGTTTTAGAATAGGTTTACGACGAACCTGACAAGCCGTTGATGCCGTAACGTTGTGAGTGCGAAGTCGTCTTCAGAGGGTCTTGACCTTCGAGAATCCAAATAATCCCTCGAATACTTCGTAACCTCCGTTGTCTTGAATGCGTTGAATGAGGTGCGTGCCTTGGTTGTCCGCAAGGCACGCCCTCGAGATACCTGTATAAAAATAAAAAAAACGAAGTAAACTGTTCGAAAGAAGCTTGAAAGTTTATTATGATTTTTTCGTAAAATCTCAAATAAACAAAATTAGACTAATGATTTTCTAATGCAAAACATATTACGAGCAAATAGTAAAGATGGTTAAAATTTTGAAAGCATAAAGTATAATCAATTAAAATTAAAGTTCAACGCATGGGATGAAGCTAAAATGGAATAAAGTTCATTTTTAGAAGATAACAATCATAAAATAATAAGACTAACGTCAGATTGTTTTTTTTTTAATAAAAAAAATGACTTGAAATGTCTTTCGATTGTAAAAGAGCCACAACACAAAAATTTTTAAAAAACTACCTTTTAATCAAAAGAAGGTCGAAGAACCGTGGGTTTGATTGGCGCAGGGGAAGAGTGGAGACCGCTGATCATGGGCGGTTTGGAGTGTGGCATCCTTGGTGGTCGAGAGCGTCGAGGTAGAGATCGGGGCCAAGTCGATGGCGTCCGCTAGGAATGCCGAGCGCGGGTTGCCCAAATCCGAGGAGAACAGAGGCATGGCGGCCTTCCTTGAGCTGCTTGCCGGCGAACGTGGGATGACGTCATTGAGGAGCCACAACAACAGATTGTTAAATCTGTCCTCCGAGTTTGGAGATCGTTGCCGCAACTGAGAAGCTTGCTGCGACAACCAGATTGATGTCGGGACTGCATGGGAGGCTATCAATACGAAATCTCTTGATAATTGTAGAACTTTTATTTAAGGCCGGGGTGCTTTCAACCCGCACACTTGTTTGTCGATGCCGTGAGGTGCTCCAAGAATCGCGCCTCCTCAGACAGTGGTTGGACAAAGGTCATCGTTGAGCAACCATTTGGCCAGGACTTGGAATCGTGCTTTAACGACTAAGCCTTTGTTTTTCTTTTCCTCCCTCCCTCCTTCCTTGCTTGCTTGTTTCTCCGTCCCTCTTAAGTGTATTATAGGGAGAAAAATTATTTTTAAAAGCCGATTTTTTATGATTTTGTGGGATTTTAGATTATTTTAAGTGATTTTAGAAGATTTTTGATGATTTTTATTGATTTTTTGATGATTTTCAAATTTTTAGTATTTTTTGTGATTTTCAATTTTTTTGTGATTTTTTGCAGAAAAATTGGGTTATGACAGTTGCCCCTCTTTATGAGAATATTTGTAAAATTTTCGAACAAAGAATTATTAAAAACCCAATTTTTTTTGGAAGGATAGCTAAGACATCGCGTTTGTTAGTAAACACTTGACTAGAAATGGTGTCGCACTTGTTAGAAAATGCATAACCAAAAGCTGGTGAAAAGAGGAGTAGCGTTTGTACGGACGCTCAAACAGGAAAATTGAAAATAGTGTCGCGTTTGTACGAACGCTTAACCGAATTGAATGTGGTGTCGCGTTTGTACGAACGCTTAACCGAATTGAAGGTGGTGTCGCGTTTGTACGAACGCTTAACCGAAGAGAAGGTGGTGTCGCGTTTGTACGAACTCTTAACCGAAGAGAAGGTGGTGTCGCGTTTGTACGAACGCTTAACCGAAAAAAATGTGACTTTGCGTTTGTTAGTAAACGCTCGGTCGAATGGCGTCGCGTTTGTTAATAAACACTTAGCCGAATTGGAAGTGGTATAACGTTTGTTAGCACACGTTTAACCAACTGGAAGGTATCCCGCTTGTTAGTAAGCGCTTTACCGAATAAAATGTGACATAGCGTTTGTTAGTAAACATTTAGTCGAATGGCGTTGCGTTTGTTAGTAAACGCTTAGCCGAACTGGAAGTGGTATAACGTTTGTTAGTAAACGTTTAACCGACTGGAAGGTATCGCGCTTGTTAGTAAGCGCTTAACCGAAAAGAATGTGACGTAGCGTTTGTTAGTAAACGCTTAGTCGAATGGCGTCGCGTTTGTTAGTAAACGCGTAGCCGACTGGAAGTGGTATAACGTTTGTTAGTAAACGTTTAACCGACTGGAAGGTATCGCGCTTGTTAGTAAGCGCTTAACCGAATAGAATGTGACGTAGCGTTTGTTAGTAAACGCTTAGCCAAACTGGAAGTGGTATAACGTTTGTTAGTAAACGTTTAACCGACTGGAAGGTATCGCGCTTGTTAGTAAGCGCTTAACCGAAAAGAATGTGACGTAGCGTTTGTTAGTAAACGCTTAGTCGAATGGCGTCTCGTTTGTTAGTAAACGCTTAGCTGAACTGGAAGTGGTATAACGTTTGTTAGTAAACGTTTAACCGGCTGGAAGGTATCGCGCTTGTTAGTAAGCGCTTAACCGAATAGAATGTGACGTAGCGTTTGTTAGTAAACGCTTAGTCGAATGGCGTTGCGTTTGTTAGTAAACGCTTAGCCGACTGGAAGTGGTATAACGTTTGTTAGTAAACGTTTAACCGACCGGAAGGTATCGCGCTTGTTAGTAAGCGCTTAACCGAATGGTGTCGCATTTGTTAGTAAATGCTTAACCAAATTGAAATGACATTGCGTTTGTTAGTAAACGCTTAGTCGAATGGCGTCGCGTTTGTTAGTAAACGCTTAGCCGAACTGGAAGTGGTACAACGTTTGTTAGTAAACGTTTAACCGACTGGAAGGTATCGCACTTGTTAGTAAGCGCTTTACCGAATGGTCTCGTATTTGTTAGTAAATGCTTAATCAAAAAGGAAAACTAGAAGTGGTGTCACGTCTGTTAGTAGACGCTTAACCAAAAAGGAAAACTAGAAGTGGTGTCACGTCTATTAGTAGACGCTTAACCGAAAGAATTGAGAAATGGATAACTTGACTTTGAGTGATATCACACCATAAGAGCGCTTAACTGTGGTGAAGAGTATCATACCTTAGCATAAAGGCTTGAGTTTTGAAATCATGAAGTACGATTGTGATTGTTTGCATCTCCCATGTGTACTTGCCGGATTTCTGACTGTGGATGATATAAAGGCAAGATGCTCTATATGCATGCACAAAAACTTAATTTTCACTTTTTTTTTTTGAAAAACAGAAACACTTGTGTGATAGAGAATAAAAAAGGGTCTTTCTTACATCTCTCAAAGCTCACTCAAATATGTTTCTGTGCTATCAGAGTGGGAAGTTCGATTCCTTTGAAATGAATGCTCAAGGGCTAGTCGAAAGAGACTTTGATTCTGGTTGTAATGTAGGCTTGGTGTAAGACCATATTTATAGAGTGCTTGATCTTTAAGAAAGAAAGCAAGTCAAAAAATCTCATCAAATAAGACTCAAAATGCAAGGACGTCACCTTTAAGCATGGTTCTCCCAATGTGGACTTGCTCATCGACACAATACTCATGGGTATGGTGGCATATGAAAGAGTGAGTTCGTGGAGAAATGTCGTAGAAGAATAATTTTCTCTATCTTTTCCCATAGGAAACGAGGCTTTTGAATTTAAAGCGGTTTACCCAGATTGGCAAATCGGGATCAGGGTTCTAAAACTTTTGTCCCTTTTCTCTTGAAACTTTGCTTTTGCGACTGTCTTTTGGCCCTTGTGTCAAAATTTTCTTTTTCTTTGAATGATATTGAAGGGCTCTCTCTTGACACTTTGCTTTTGCGACCGTCTTTTGGCCCTTGTGTCAAAATTTGCTTTTTCTTTGAATGATATTGAAGGGCTCTCTTTTCTTCTTCTTTTTATTTGCTTGTCCCTGTCTCATTTCAAATTCTTTTTTTTTTCATTGAATATTCCACAGACTCGGTTCTCTGGAATTGTTCATGGAAGCATTCGAATGATTAAAAGATGGTAGAGTATTGTGCCGACTAGCGAGATCCATAGAGATGTACTTCACACTCAAACTTGAGGAAGTAACGCATCTCCACCTGAGTCCTATCCGGAAATCTAGACTACATAACTCCTTTTACTTCGATGTGAAGCGACTCTTTGACTTGAAAGAGGAATTGTGTTTCAAAAAATCTCCACTTTGGCTAGGAATGGCTGGCAATGGTAAAGTGTTTGGGTATAAGAAAGAATGCTCGATGTCATCCTAGCTGGAGCATTTTCTGTCAAAGGGATTTCCTTCCCACTCCGATGCTATCATGTCTGAGTTTCTCACAAGTGTTTGCACTCAACTCTCGAAAAGGGTATGTGTTTAGGGATAGGCTTGCCTTTCTATCTCTAGCACACAAGTGTTCCACTTAGGAATGTGTTTTAAATTTTTGAATAAAATCGTTTAGTGAGAATGCATGACAAATGAACATAACACATGTTTTATGAAATGATAATTTTACCTATGATGTTCGCCTCAACTTGATGCCCTGTAGGGAAAGAGAGGATGTACAATCAAATTCAATGTGAGAAAAATTTTAAACTTGGAACGATACTTTTCTTCACCGGTTCCCTGACGATGCGTGCTCGTTGCCTCAGTAAAGGCCTCTGTAAAAGAAACGAAACATTGATTAGTTTTTGATTTTGTAATATATGAGCTGGAACGATACTTCCTTTACCGGTTACCCGAGGCGATTGATCGTTGCCCCAGTTAAAGTATCTGCGCAGAAAGATAACATTGATTAGTTTTTTATTTGTAATATATGAGCTGGAACGATACTTCCTTTACTGGTTACCCGACATGGGCTGCAAGCCCCATAGGTTAAGTCTTCTAGGGTGATTTTTCTAGTTCATCGATCCGGTTGGAATGGAACAGCTCCGTCTATCTTTGTTAGGATGAGAGCACCTCTTGTGCGTATTTGCTTGAAAACATATGGAATGTCATAGTTGCAGAAGAACTTTCCTCGGGAATCCTTGACATTCGAAAGAATCCTCTTCAGAATCGACGTGACTTTTGTGGAAAGCTCTTGACATGTATCTGATGTGTAGCGGATTGTTGCTTCTTTGGGTTCTTCATGACGTTTGAGTTCTTATTCAAAGCCGTAATAATCATCGAGCAACTTCTGGTCATTCGTCGTGTCATCATGTTGCTCTTCATATGTATCTTCATCTCCGCCCGAAGTGCCATCCCCCTGATGAGAGCGGTAGTGGAATCTGTAGACGTTCTCATATTGGACAGTGTTGTGTCCGTAAGAGAGAGTCCTGAGCTAGCCATGTGTACTGTCCGGCTTCGTAGCTCGAACGAGCGTGTCCTTGGGAGATTAATTTTGGTACCTTAAGATTAAACATTGTATTAATAAAAATAAATAAATGAGGATGATGCAAATGGCGTGGTATGCGACATACGATGAGCAACCATGCTTGACACGTCTTTCGGATCAAGGGATTTCTTGTGAGTTCTAATTGAAAATTTCTAAATCAACAGTCTACGCTCTAGATGTGTGAAGGAGCTGCAGCTATATTATGACTCAATTGAGGAAGCTAGCTATTTTTTCCTTAAGTATGACATCATTAATTTCGATCGCCTTTAAAAATCATGAGTTTGAGCTTAACGAAGGAACTCTCAAGTTAGTGTCACCTCCTTCTCTTTGGATCGGTCGAGAGAAACATAATGGTATGCCGCCGTTTTCGAGACGATGTTGTAAGACATACTTAACGTTCTCGTTCTTACCATGACCTGTGAAAGTGTAATAACCTCGAAAGGGAGGACATAAATTGTCCCTTCGGACTAAACAAAAGCATACGTGGGTCTGTTTCCCTCGTCAAGCCTATCGCTGCTGCTGGTCGCTTCTGCTTCTGTTTTCACTCCCTGTTTGGATTGTGTGTTTTGTTGTTGTTGCAGTATCCTCTGCTCTCGAGGAGCGGGACGTTCAACCGGATGATCTATGATGCTCGTGACTCAGAGCTCAGTGAGGTTGTGCTGGACGAACTACCAGGTGGGCCAGAGTCCTTTGAGCTTACTGCAAAGTTCTGCTATGGGATCGCAGTTGATCTAACAGCAGCGAACATCTCGGGCCCGCGTTGTATGGTGAAGTATCTTGAGATGACGGAGGACCTAGAGGAAGGCAACCTGATATTCAAGACTGAGGCATTCCTTAATTATGTCGTGTTGTCATCGTGGAGGGACTCAATCCTAGTCCTAAAGAGTTACAAAAAGCTCTCACCATGGGCAGAGAACCTGCAGATCGTGTGGCGCTGCAGTGAGTCAATCGTGTGGAAGGCTTGCGCAAATCCAAAGGGTATCCGATGGGTTTACACAGGGACGACGCCGAAGGTCTCGAGCCCGGAGTGGAATGGCTACGTCAAGGAGTCGAGCCCCGGTAGAAACGTGCAGGTCCTACCAGACTGGTGGTTCGAGGATGTCTCAATACTTAGGATCGACCAGTTCGTGAGGGTGATCACAGCAATAATGGTGAAAGGGATGAGACTTGGTCTAAATAGGGAAAAAGTAGAGGTGAAGAGGCATGACCCTCTTTCTCCAATGTCCTAACTTTCTTAGACGAAGAAATAATATTATTACTTCATGGAGTGATTCCATTTACTCTCACTATAAGAATAATACAACCAAGCAAACGCGTGATTTCATTTACACAAAATCACAATTCACCTATCATATACGAAAGGGCGGAATTTATCATATTAAGTGCCTGACGTAAAATGCTTTGTCCGATCCACGGCTAATTGTATTTTATGAAACGAGGACTAAATTTCTTATACCTTGTGGCCCTTAAGGTGAGATAAAACGAAATCAAGTATTCTTACCTGATGCGAAATATTTTCCTAACAAAGGCAATGTGTGTAACGTCAGCAGGACTAGGTCGCAACCCCAATAACCTCTATTACACGTCGATTGGAGATGCTCTGGGCGGCGTCGTCCATGGCGAAACCCTCACGGAGGACCTCGAAAGAGAAATCCCAAACCCACGCGACTCCTTTCTGCATTTTTAAAGTTTTCTTTTACCTTGATAAGAAATCACGACACTTGTTTTTGAATCGTCAATTATTTCTCCTTTTATTTTTTTTTATGTTGGAAATTCGATGAGGCTTGTCAACTACATGATTAGTGAGTGTGGGGTCTGTCAAGCTCTTTTCTTGGACCTTATAATAATTGCGAGCACTTGCTTTAATTGTCCAAGTAGTTTCTGTAAAATCTAGATTATGACTAGTTCGATCAAATACATTATTTACCAGCTTTATTGAATTAGACAATCAATGGTAGGTCGTCTTTAGGCTGAGCGTGAGGTAGATGGGAGGCTCATTTCCAATGCTAGACGTTGGTGTTTGAAGGTTGCAATCATGAGATCGTATTCGTCGAGGTCGATGATCGGACAAGTAAACTCGATGATCCGTGGCTGCTCCCACTCTTTGACGATGTGTTTAATAGCACTCCCAAACCGAACTTTATGAATTTGTAACTCATCCGCGTAGAAAGACTTGTGAAGACGCTGATGTGGTGGAACTTTTGGGAATCCTCCAAATTGGTGCGCGACTCGGATGGGTACATAATAAAAACTCCCATGAAGACCGAGAATCGGTATATAGGCACTTCCCTTAACTGCAAGCATGATCGGACCCGTCTTAAAATGTCGAGGCATATGGAAAAAAAAATGGTTACTCGTAAGACTTTCGAAGAAAGTCTTCCGGTGTGTGAATCCCTTGGGGGGAAGAGATATGTGGCGAGAAAAGTGTCGTAATAAATCTTGATCATGAAGATATTTATAGGCACTAATCCCCAAGTGAGAAGAAAACCATGCTAGGAGAAGAGGCAAGCAAAACGTTATGTCATGATTACGAACTCTTCTAGCTTGGATATTGATCCTCGTGAGGCCGCTGAGTGTTTCGCCGAGGATAGTGGGGATGAGGGTTTGCCCGATAGTAATGCTCTTGTGATAAGGACAGCCTGCGCATGAATTGAACGCTTGGTAAATGGAAAGATAATCATCCCGACGACGACAAGAATGAAAGCCCGGGCAGACAATTGACCTTCTTCAGTTTAAGCCACGCAAACACTCCTTTCACATAGAAGAAGCTCTTCAATATTCACATGGTTATGAGAGGTAATTAGTGACGATGCTACGGTATAACATTGAGAACAATTGGAAGATCATTCTTTAATGAAGGAGTACGCTCTAGAGGCAGCAAACCAGGGATGTGAGGGAGTCGCGCAAGCTAGACATACTCCTCTAATGTTGGTGAGCTCAAAGTCTTCGAACTTGAACGAAAAGTGTTCGCATCCAATTTTTCTAGTAAGTTATGTAGGAATCCTAAATCCAGTTCAATATCAATGAGGTTAATAAGGCTTACTAGCTTTGTCCGAACAAAATATTGCTCAGATGGGTATAAATGTTTGAACCAATCTTTTAGCACGTGGTCGGATGAGAGATTACGTGTCAAGTTTATTATAGGCATCCTGAATTTAGAGAAACAGATCCGAAAGACATGTCAAGAATGTGCTTAAGATGCAAACGGAATAATATATGCAAATTGCTAAAATGGAGGCAAGCGCACAATGCATATGAATAAATTTAGTAAGAGAAGAGAACAACCTCCTTACCGAACCGAGCTAAATTAAACAGCACATAGAAAGGTGGGGTTAGAGTAAGATAAAAACATGAGTTATGAAATCATGCAGAGGATAACCCATCAAATGATTCTATCTGCCGTTACGGATGTGGCTTGGACCCGTTCATTAACCGTAAACGGAGAAATCCGAGTCTGGGTCCATTTTAAATGAAAGGACTCGGATATTCGTCCGGCGGTAAACAGGTGGGTACCCACCTAAAGGTAGAGGCAAACGGCCAATACCCGTCGGCATATGGTATACCCGAACTAATCCTTTGGCGCCCGGGATGAAGGCTCATGTAACAGGAAAAATCAAGCATCAAGTAATAATACATGAAAGAACGTCAAACAAATTCAAACGCAAAACACATACAAAAAGCTAAGCACCCCTTAAAAAAACGAGTTTTCGACCATAATTCTCTAAAAAAAAACAAGTAATCCCCAGCGGAGTCGCCAAATCTGTCGCGGGTGGATCCCGTTTCCGGTTCCATTTAAAATGGATATCCTCGACGCAACTGAGAAGCTTGCTGCGACAACCAGATTGATGTCGGGACTGCATGGGAGGCTATCAATGCGAAATCTCTTGATAATTGTAGAACTTTTATTAAAGGCCGGGGTGCTTTCAACCCCCACACTTGTTTGTCGATGCCGTGAGGTGCTCCAAGAATCGCGCCTCCTCAGACAGTTGTTGGACAAAGGTCATCGTTGAGCAACCATTTGGCCAGGACTTGGAATCGTGCTTTAACGACTAAGCCTTTGTTTTTCGTTTTCCTCCCTCCCTCCTTCCTTGCTTGCTTGTTTCTCCGTCCCTCTTAAGTGTATTATAGGGAGAAAAATTATTTTTAAAAGCAGATTTTTTGTGATTTTGTGGGATTTTAGATTATTTTCAGTGATTTTAGAAGATTTTTGATGATTTTTATTGATTTTTTGATGATTTTCAAATTTTTAGTATTTTTTGTGATTTTCAATTTTTTGTGATTTTTTGTAGAAAAAATTGGGTTATGACAGACACCAACGGGCTTAAAATGTCTCATTTTATTCGATCATTTCGAACGGAATTTCATTACGAAGGAACATCATTTTTCGACATCACGGAAGATCAACATCAACGGGCCACAAACGCCCCGTAAGTATCATTCTTACTCATTCAGTTGATTCTAAACATTTAACACGTCTTAATTAGAATTTTCTGACTACCATTTTCTCTACTGTAGTTTGGTTTGATTTTGCATGAAAATCAACCGAGCTACTCGGGATTTCGACAAAGCGAGGTTCGAAGATAGAAAGCTCAAAAAAAGGCGAGTGTAACAAACCGCGTGGGTTGGATCTACTGCGGCTTAAAAAAACCGTTGGTTCGAAGTAAAAGTGCATCAACCGTCATTTCAGGTACAAAGGGGAGGTACGGGCCTCCTCGAAACAAATTATATATCCACCTGTAACGGGCTGCGGGCCCAAGTGCATAGGTCCGTAGTCACCATCCTTCCCCGTCCCCTTCCATCCAATAACTATTTGTCCTTGTACGCATGTCGTTAGGCAAATTAGGTTTATTGCCGCATGTTGGTGTAATCAAACAAAACATGAGTTCAAGTCTAACGCCTGAATCGGGTCCAACGCCCGTAAAACAACCACATAAGTGAGAAGTCATGTCCGGATCGTGTCCCACGCCCGTTAACCAAAAGCAAACCTTTTTTGGAGTAAACGCTACCTCTTCGCATGCTTAGAATGTAAGGATTAGCAAATAGGAATCCCCGAACCAACTGTTTTTCCGACTTAAATAGTTTTAAAATAAAGTCGATGGCGACTCCGTATAGTTTACCTAGGTTAAACAATAACAGCATATTTTTTACGGAGCCATTTTAGATTGGTAACGGCGACACGAGCCGCTCCCTGGGTCCTCCTTGAAATTCCTAAGTGAGGCCTTACGCAGCCTTTCGCCCGTCGCCTCCAAAGGACTGGAGATGGTCAGCGAAATGTCCCGCAGACCCACTCGGGAATCAAGGGAGGACTCAACCCGATGCCCTTCCGCAGCGTCTGACGTTCGAGTCGCGACGTCGACCGGATTGCGCTTCGGGGGAGTGGGCTCGGATCCTCGTGTCGCTTGTGCCGCCGCGCGCGTGCTAGACCGGAGTCCACTCCCCCGAGCAAGTTGCAAGTTGCAAGTTAGCAAGTTGGCGGTCCTTCTCAATAACAGAAAGGGAATTTCCTTGTGCCTAATGACGCAAGTTCCTGCAAATTACCAAAAAAAGGAGAACAAATCATAGCCCTTCTGTAACATGCCATTCGCCAAGTAATCGACAAAGAACTCGTTTGGAAAAAGCAGGAAGGCAACAAAAATCATCCAAAATTAAACTTAAAAGAAGAGGAAGTGGCCATAACCATGCCCGGTTGTCATCACATCGAGTCAAATTCGCCATAGCCAACACTACTCTTGTGTACGACCTCCTCAGATCAGTACAATTAGAAAGTCTCAACCAACGCAACTCACTCGATGCATCAAACGGAGATTAATTACGAACATCACTTCCCCAACTCCCGTGGTATCAAACGGTCGGAAGCCACAAAAACTAACTCATCAAAGCATCGCAACACGCATTCCGAAACAAAATTGCAAAGTAAACCCAAAAAAAGTGGGGGGGGGGGCACGATTTCTCCATGCATCTCCGAGCAAGCATCGACCTAACTGAACTGCCCACTCGGCCTGCTAATTCCGAAACCCGAATCAGCTCCGATAAACTCAGATGGAGGGAAACACGCACCACCGAAGCAAACGGAAATAGCGAAAAAAATCCAGCGTAGGAAGAGAAACCCTCGGTCATACCACCAGACCAGCCAGACTCAGCCTTGCGAAAGGCACGAAGCTCCGGATGACGACGAGGAGGCGGAAGGGGGCGGGGGGGGGGGGGGGGGGGCACATTTTGGGCTTGAAATGTTAGGCCCTTTATGTTCGATGGGCTCATGTAATTGGGCCTCGTTCTGTTAGCAGAGGCCTAAAACTGGTCCATAAGGTCCACGTCTCTCGAACCCCAAGCTGATATTTTGTTTTTGGTGTGGGTAAGAGGTGTTTTGAGCAACATAATTTTGGGCCATAGGACTTTACCGTGCCAATGGGGAAAAAGACTAGGAACCTAATAAGCCGAAGGGACGACTTTCCGGTGAATAAATTCTTTTGGACGAATGTGGTCCTCCTCGGGGTTGCCTGACTAAATTGAGTAAGGAAATGCGTCAAGGGAGCGAAGGCCGATGGACGAGACGAGATGGTCATTTAGTGAAAGGCGTCATGGTCACGATCTAGCGAAGGCACGTCAGCAGCGATCAAGCGAAGGCACTGTAGGCAGCAGTCAAGCGACTGTTGGGACACACGTGACATGAGGATCGGGCATGAAGAAGATTCCAAGGCGTAGGGTTAGACATGCAAATTGTTCCGATGTTATAGGAATTGGTTAGGATTAGCTTTCTAAATATTTCTTATATCATATTAGGTATGCAATCTTGGGTTGCTACTTGCTACTTTTTTTCATGTTTTTTTTCATGAGATTAATCAATGGCATCCGCGAGTGTTTTCCTTTTCAATTGAATTGTCTCATGCGATATTTGTTTTCTTTTCTTTACTATTGTAAGGTGAACACATCTTCAAATCAATATCCGAATATCTCATGTTCATGCCAAATATCCTAAGGTGTTTTGCTAATCAACACATTTTCGGCGACAACAGTGGGAGTAGGATGACTCGAAAAGGTGTTAGAATGCATCCTACAATGATCCAGCAAACTTGCTAAATGTCGAAGTCCAGGGCAATGAGGGGGTTTGCAACAGACAAGAACCCCGACGTATGACTGGAGACAAATATGTCCATCATAAGAAAAATACTCCAATTTCTGTTGGAAAGATTCGGAAAAACGGATAGAAAATAGAGAGCTTCTTCTAAAGAAGAATGGGAAGTAAGATCGAGGTATGTGGCGGAACCTAGAAATCATGACAGGGACTTGTGGGAATGGCCCTGTTGGATGAGCCGATGAAACTGTCGATCATATCTCCCAAGGTTGAGAAGCACATAGGGTTGTTGTGGCCGAAGGGAAGAGAAAAGTAAACTCTCAGGCGAAAGGCAGGCGTAGGAGCCTCGAATAGTGCAAACATAGCAAGCCCCTGTGTCATTAGGCGATGCCTACTGGGCATCTTACGAAAACTTCTATTATAGACCCACAGAGTAAGAGGAGGGAAAGCTACATGGTGGGGAGCCCATGAGGCCACTCGGTGGTGTCGTTGATTTGTGGGGCCTAAGATAATTGAGATTCCTTTTCAATTAAATTATCTTGTGTGATCTTCATTTTCTTTTCTTAGTACGGTGATCGCATCTTCAAATCAATATCCAAACCGAGTGTACAAAACGGATTATGTCAAACATCCAATCCAATGTGTTAGGGCTTTAATTGATTAGGGTTTGATAAGAAAGTGGGAGTAAACGAGTCTAATGGATCGATTTTATATTATAATCCATCTCTGACTGAATTAATGTTTGATGTTAAAGGAATATAATATACGTGTGGACACAGAGATTGGTCGGTTATCCGAATACCTCATTCATTTGGGCAATGCACGTACGTACCTTCTCATTTATGGCAAGTGTACATAAATATTTCCTTTGCTGATTGCCCTCAAACGCAGAGCAAGCAATCGTTTTCTACTAAATATGAATGGATAACAGATTCGTCTCCTGGGTTATGTCTCTTGCTAATGATTCGACCTTCTTTAGTGGTGGCACATACTACATTTTAGAAGATGATATAAAATAAACGATCCTTTGATTTTTTGGATAGATTTTTAAAAGGATATTTAAATCCAATTATCAATGTAGTGAGTGAGGGTTACCCTTTTCAAATCCCATAAAAGATTATCATAAACTTTACTAATATCCCTGACTGATTATTCTTACTATCGAGATTTTCATGGTTAGAAATTCAAATGAGTTGGACAGCCCATGCCAAATCTAATTTTTCCCTCATAATACAAAATCCTCCAGGTAACAATCCAAGGCTAGATTTCATTGCCGAAATTGTTTATGGGTTAAAAACCCATAACTATTGAAAGGCTACCCCCGGCAACTTCGATAAAGGGAGTCCGAAGCTTCTTAGGACACGCGGGATTCTACAGACATTTCATCAAGGATTTATCGAAGATCACCAAACCATCGTGCAATCTTCTAGAAAAGGATACAACATTAATCTTCGATAGTAAGCGTATGGAGGCATTCATAGAACTCAAGAAGAGATTAGCTATAATTGTTGCCCCAGACCGGTCTTTACCATTCGAGTTAATGTACAGATGCAAGCGATTTCACTGTGGGAGCAATTTTAGGACAATAGAAGGGATTTCCTACATTGTCTCCTTGTGGGATCGATACTTTACTTACTCTATAGTACTTGACGCGACTTGTGCACTTGCGAATTTAGCAAACAATACCACTAGACCAGCCAGACTCAGCCTTGCAAAAGGCACGAAGCTCCGGATGACGATGATATCTGTATGCGCGTCGTGTAATATTTTATGTTTAAAGAAAAACCTTAAGAGGAGGAGGAGGGGGGGTTGGCCACATTTTGGGCCTGAAATGTTAGGCACATTATGTTCGATGGGCTCATTTAATTGGGCCTCGTTCTGTTAGCAGAGGCCTAAAACTAGTCCATAAGGTCCACGTCTCTGGAAGCCCAATCTGATATTTTGTTTTCGGTGTGGGTAAGAGGTGTTTGAGCAACATAATTTTGGGCCATAGGACTTTATTGTGCCAATGGGGAAAAAGACCAGGAACCCAATAAGCCGAAGGGACGACTTTCCGGTGAATAAATTCTTTTGGACGAATGTGGTCCTCCTCGGGGTTGTCTGACTAAATTGAGTAAGGAAATGCGTCAAGCGAGCGAAGCGAAGGCTGATGGACGAGACGAGATGGTCATTTAGTGAAAGGCGTCATGGGCACGATCTAGCGACGGCACGTCAGCAGCGATCAAGCGAAGTCACTGTTGGCAGCGGTCAAGCGAATGTTGGGACACACGTGACATGAGGATCGGGCAAGAAGAAGATTCCAAGGTGTGGGGTTAGACATGCAAATTGTTCCGATGTTATAGGAATTGGTTAGGATTAGCTTTATAAATTAGATTTCTTATATCATATAATAGGTATGCAATCTTGGGTTGCCACTTGCCACTTTTTTTCATGTTTTTTTTTCTGAGATTAATCAATGGCATTCGCGAGTGTTTTCCTTTTCAATTGAATTGTCTCATGCGATATTTGTTTTATTTTCTTTACTATTGTAAGGTGAACATATCTTCAAACCAATATCTGAACCTCATGTTCGTGCCAAATATCCTAACGTGTTTTGCTAATCAACACATTTTTGACGACAACACTGGGAATAGGATGACTCGAAAAGGCGTTAGAATGCATCCGGCAATGATCCAGCAAACTTGCTAAATGTCGAAGTCCAGGGTAATGAGAGGGTCTGCAACAGACAAGAACCCCGACGTATGACTGGAGACAAATATGTCCATCATAAGAAAAATACTCCAATTTCTATTGGAAAGCGGAAAGACGGATGAGAAAATAGAGAGCTTCTTCTAAAGAAGAATGGGAAGTAAGATCGAAGGTACGAGGAGGAAACTAGAAATCATGACAGGGACTTGTGGGAATGGCCCTGTTGGATGAGCCGATGGAACTGTCGATCATATCTCCCAAGGTCGAGAAGCACATAGGGTTATTGTGGCCGAAGGGAAGAGAAAAGTAAACTCTCAGGCAAAAGGCTGGCTTGAAAAGTATCCTTTGATTTTTTGGATAGATTTTTAAAAGGATATTTAAATCCAATTATCAATGTAGTGAGTGAGGGTTACCCTTTTCAAATCCCATAAAAGATTATCATAAACTTTACTAATATCCCTGACTGATTATTCTTACTATCGAGATTTTCATGGTTAGAAATTCAAATGAGTTGGACAGCCCATGCCAAATCTAATTTTTCCCTCATAATACAAAATCCTCCAGGTAACAATCCAAGGCTAGATTTCATTGCCGAAATTGTTTATGGGTTAAAAACCCAAAAAAGAAGAAAACAAACAATAACAAAAATTAAATGAAATCAGCCCACATTCGAATAGCCCGGAATGTTGATATATTATTGAAATGAAATATCTGGTTTTCTAAAAATTTCACCCAATAACAAAATTTAGGAGGCCCGTTCCTTTGTTCTTGTTCTCTTTATATAATCCCTTAGTTTTCTTACCCCTGTCTCCGTGCGTGTTTTGATTCTACAGCATGTTGAGGATCATTATGAGGTTGATTCCTCACATTCTGCTAATCATCGTTTCCTGCGCGACTGTACTCGGCTCGCCCGAAAATGACGACCGCAGGGTAGGACCTGACAAATGATCTTCTCCTCCTCCTTTTATCGGTAATGACTTTGATCGCGCATTGGTGACTTGTCCATGTGACTCTGTAGGACTATATCGTCTACATGGGCAAGCTTCCCGACAGAGTTGAGGTTGCGTTGGCTCGCTATGAGGATTTGCTGAGCCAGGTTCTTGGTAGGAGGTAACATCGTCTACATTTGAGATGGTTTGATCGTTACTTAAACATTGGCGGAATGTCAGCGATTGGATTTAGAATAAATAATTTAAACAAAAAAACATGGCAGCTTTGTCCCCGGAACAGTGACTAAAATCTACCAGAGAAGTTTCAATGGCTTCGTTGCGAAGCTCACCAAGAACGAAGCGGACAAGCTTAAAGGTCGAGCAATATCTCCCTTTGATTTTACATGTTTCTGGGGGTCTGTATAGTATGATGATGGTGCTTATGAGTGATGTTCAGGCCAGCAAGGCGTCGTGTCTGTGTTTCCGGACAGAATCCTCCAGCTTCACACGACAAGGTCTTGGGACTTCCTGATGCAGACAAATGAGGAACCGAGAAGAAAGCTCGCCGAGACCAATATCATAATCGGGGTTGTCGATACTGGTATTTGGCCTGAATCAGAATCTTTCGGCGATGCGGGATTGGGTCCTGTGCCCAAAAAATGGAAAGGTGTTTGTAATGGAGGACAAAACTTCACTTGCAACAGGTAATTGATTTTCAAAACTCATATAGAACGGATGGTCGTTGTTTCTTCTCTCGTTGAGTCATGACGAGCGATTTTCTTTTCTTGGATACCATCAGGAAGATCATCGGAGCAAGGTTTTACGGTAGTGAACTGGATGCGCGGGATAATCAGGGTCATGGGACTCACACTGCTTCAACCGCTGCTGGTCTACCCGTACAAAATACTAGCTTCTATGGGATTGCCCGCGGGACAGCCCGAGGAGGAGTTCCTGGTTCCAGAATTGCAGTATACAAAGTATGTGGCATGGAGGGGTGTGCATCAAGTAATATTTTGTCCGCCTTTGACGATGCAATTGCCGACGGGGTGGACATAATCACGGCTTCCTTGGGCAGCCAGCAACCGCCTCCTATTGAAGAAGATGCCCTGGCTATCGGTTCCTTCCACGCCCTGGCAAAAGGCATACTTACGACACAGTCTTCCGGTAACAGCGGGCCGAAATGGCAAATCACCGCCAGTACAGCCCCATGGATCCTGTCTGTGGCCGCGAGCACCATTGATCGTAAGATAATCACTAAAGTCCTTACAGGAAGCAAGACAACTGCTGTGGTGCGTATGTCTGTCCCATGCTACTCGACATACTTTCAATGGCGTTCATGTAATATTTATCATTATGCATTGACAGGGTCATTCCGTGAATGGTTTCCCGTCGACGGGCAACATCCCTGTCGTATACGGAAAGGATGCCGGCCAAGGCACATGTGATGAGGCGTTGCTAAAGTAAGTGCTCTGTGTTTCAGTTATCTGCGATAACCACATTACGACCAATGAAGAATCGATCCGGTCCTGTGATTCACAGGTCATGTGCGGAGGGTTGTTTAGCATTTGAGAAAGTATGGAAGAAGATCTTGGTGTGTGATAATGTACAATTTGGAACGCTGAGCGCTTTAGACGGTGGGGCTGCAGGACTCATCGGGCCTACGTCAATGCCCGACGTTGCTTTCGTTCAACCAATTCCTTTTGCAGCTCTGTCCACAGGAGACTACAGTAATTTCTTGTCTTACCTTAACCAAACCAGGTACGCGTCATTCGATTCCTCCATAATTACCGCTCGGACATTGTATAATTAGTAAATTCTCACACTGATTTTATCCAGAGCTCCGAAGGCGAATTTACTGAAGAGCGAGACCGTTGATGATCCAACAGCTCCTCTTGTCGCTTCGTTCTCCTCTTCGGGTCCGAATTATAATTTTCCCGATATCATGAAGGTGGGTTGTCATGCATTGTTCTCTGTTGAATTGTTTCTTTCGATCAAAACTTGATAAATGACAATGCTATTGTAGCCGGATGTGACCGCTCCCGGAGTCGACATATTGGCCGCATTCTCACCGCGGGCTCCCCCGTCGAATTCAGCAGGTGATACGAGAAGGGTTTCCTATAACGTGTTGTCTGGTACATCCATGTCCTGCCCTCATGTTGCCGGTGTCGCGGCGTACGTGAAGTCATTCCATCCTGATTGGTCCCCATCCATCATCAAATCAGCCATCATGACCACCGGTTACATCCCGTATCCCATCAGCTGGCTTGATCGAAGCTTGCCAATTTTTACGACTGACTCGGCATCCCTTTGTTGTCGGACTTTTTTCTTATCGTTATGCAGCTCGGCCGCTTCATCAAAATGGGAGCAAAGAGTTTAGCTATGGCTCGGGACATGTCGATCCCACAAAAGCACTAGAGCCTGGGTTGGTGTACGAAATCACAAACGACGACTATGTGAAACTGCTATGCACCCTGGGTATCAACGCTGCCGCCATCACCGGGAAGAATGTCAGCTGCAGTAAACTGCCCAAGCTAAATGCTAAGGATGTGAACTACCCATCGGTAGTGTTGGCCGTCAATGCCTCTCAACCCTTCTCCTTCAATATCACAAGGACAGTCTTGAACGTGGGGCCTCCGCACTCGACTTACAATGCTAGCATTGTGGCTCATCCCGGGGTGAAAGTCGCTGTGTTTCCTCGGACCCTTCACTTCGAGTCTTCCGGACAGAAGAAAACGTTCTCCGTGTCCGTCTCGGGGGTGGCCCCAAAGCAAGGGGAAGTCCTGTCCTCGTCGCTCGTATGGTCGGACGGAGGTCACGTTGTGAGGAGTCCGATCGTTGTGTACTCGCCTTAGTTCATGCTAGGTCCGATCAGGCATATATAATTGGCGATTCCATATGTATTCATATGCCAAACACGATTTGTTACGCGCGCCTTAAAATAATCTTTAAAAATATTAAGTTGATGTTCCCAAAATTGCATCCGTAGTGTACATGCAAAATAAAATGGAAGTGAGAAAGTGATGTTTATGCAAACACAAAGTCAAACATAAGCTTAAATACAAAGTCAACATATGCAAGTCTACAGAACAAAACATAACTTCACGTAAGATTGTCTGACTTAAGAAAAATTAAAATTCACATATTCGGATCTTAATGAGGAATTTACATACTGAATTTCACCAAAATCCAACGGTGGGATCTCCTTATATCCATTATTCGCAACGTTGTTCCCGTCATATCTCAGTAATTGATCATCCGATGAAACAAAAGAAGACTTTACATAAAGGTTATGAAATGAGGAAGCTACATATCAAGTTTCGCCCAAATCCAACGGTGGTGTCCCAACTTATGCCAGCGCAAAGTAGGATATTCATGCAGGTTTCCTCGATTCTTGCAAATAGAGACTTTAAATAAAAATATGAAACACAATTGTCTTAGGTCAGGATGTCCGAAAAAGGAATTGAAGTGGATAGAGCCAAGGTTGAAACTATTGAAAGGCTGCCTCCAGCAACTTCGATAAAGGGAGTCCGAAGCTTCCTAGGACACGCGGGATTCTACAAACATTTCATCAAGGATTTCACGAAGATCACCAAACCATCGTGCAATCTTCTGAAAAAAGATACAACATTTATCTTCGATAGTAAGTGTATGGAGGCATTCTTAGAACTCAAGAAGAGGTTAGCTATAATTGTTGCCCCATACTGATTTTTGTCATTCGAGTTAATGTGCGATGCAAGCGATTTCACTTTGGGAGCAATTTTAGGACGATAGAAGGGATTTCCTACATTGTCTCCTAATGGATCGATACTTTACTTTATAGTACTTGACGCGACTCGTGCACTTGTGAATTTAGCAAACAATACCACCAGACCAGCCAGACTCAGCCTTGCAAAAGGGACGAAGCTCCGAATGACATGATGTCTGTGTATGAGCGTCATGTAAGATTTTATGTTTAAAGAAAAACCTAAAGAGGAGGAAGGGGGGTGGGCACATTCTGGGCCTGAAAGGTTACGCCCTTTATGTTCGATGGGCTCATTTAATTGGGCTCGTTCGGTTAGCAGAGGCCTTAAACTGGTCCATAAGGTCTACGTCTCTGGAAGTCCAAGCTGATATTTTGTTTTCGGTGTGGGTAAGAGGTGTTTGAGCAACATAATTTTAGGCCATAGGACTTTATTGTGCCAATGGGTAAAAAGACCAGGAACCCAATAAGCCGAAGGGACGACTTTCCGGTTAATAAATTCTTTTGGACGAATGTGGTCCTCCTTGGGGTTGTCTCACTAAATTGAGTAAGGAAATACTTCAAGCGAGCGAAGGCCGATGGACGAGACGAGATGGTTATTTAGTGAAAGGCGTCAGGGGCCCGATCTAGCGAAGGCACGTCAGCAGTGATCAAGCGAAGGCACTATTGGCAGCGGTCAAGCAAATGTTGGGACACGTGACATGAGGACGAGCATGAGGAAGATTTCGAGGCATGGGGTTAGATATGCAAATTGTTCCGATGTTATAGGAATTGGTTAGGTTTAGCTTTATAAATTAGATTTCTTATATCATAGTAGGTATGCAATCTTGAGTTGCCACTTGCTACTTTTTTCATGTTTTTTTTCTGAGATTAATCAATGGCATTCGCGAGTGTTTTCCTTTTCAATTGAATTGTCTCATGTGATATTTGTTTTCTTTTTTCTATTGTAAAGTGAACACATCTTCAAACCAATATCCGAACCTCATGTTCGTGGCAAATATCCTAACGTGTATAGCGGGTGGATCCCGTTTCCGGTTCCATTTAAAATGAATATCATCTCTTGACGATAAGGCTTCGGATTTTGAAAACGTGTCGGAGTCTCCACTATCTTATTTTAAGTTCAAGTTAGAAAAACTATAGAGATTCGCTATGGTTTGGGAATTAGGGATTACTAAATCGCATGCATCGCAAAGAAGAGGGAGGCTTTATCGTGTGTTCCCAATGTGTGAATTTATTTGAGCTCGGTTTTAGAAGAAGACATTGTTTGACATAAAAAAAATGATCTCGAGCTCAGTAATGCTTAAAATGTCTACGTGAATCATTTTTTAAAAAATATTTCTTAAAAGTTTATTTCGGGTAAAACACAAGCAGCATAGATTGATTAATGCCCTTAACAGTTTCTACACCGAAGTAAATTCAAGGGCATTTCTCGCTCTCTGTAGAACGCTCCCGTTAGTGATTATACCTCACGGTGCCACTTTTAAAATAGGTTTACTGTGAACCTGACGAGCCGCTGATGCCGTACATTGGTGAGTGCGAAGCTGTCTTCCGAGGGTCTTGATCTTCGAGAATCTAACATAAACCCTCGAATATAACTTCTGTTATCTTGAATGCGTTGAGTGGGGTACGTGCCTTGGTTGTCTATAAGGCATGCCCCCGAGGTGCCTGCATAAAATCGAATAAACTAAGTAAACTGTTCGAAAATAGGAATAATTATTGTACGAGTTATTTTGACAAAAGATAACTAACTAATGCGAGCTCTCAATAGATACGTCGTTGTACATTGTAAAGCAATTGAAAAGAAATAAGTTCAAAGGGTTTAAAAGAATTTTTAAAAAATGAATTTTAAAATATTAAAAACAAAACTTTGAAAGTCTAAAAAAAAAAATTTAGTGCCATACCATGAAAACTTACTAAAATCGTGTGGCAAATTAATTAAAAATCCTAAAAATGAGAGCGGACAAAATGGTATAAGACCAATGTATAAAAATTGAATTCTTTTAAGAAAAGAAAAAAAACATCTTCGCAAACATGCTAGTGTAAAATGTAATTAAAAAAAAGTTAAAAAGTTAAAAATAGAAAACATTACCATCGGGGTTTTAAGACCAGGGGTGAAGCTTCCTTTGAGAAGAGGGAGTCGTAGCCAGGCTTTGAGGACAGGGGAGCCGGGAAGCTGCAGAACGACGAGTGGGTTGCTATTAAGAGGATTAAACGTCAGGACAGCGTCGATCAGGTCATGAACGAGATCAAGCTCCTGTCCTCCGTCAGTCACCCTAACTTGATATGGCTGCTCGGTTTCTCGATCGAGTAGGGCGAGCACGTGCTCATCTTTGAGTACATATCGAATGGGACTTTATGTCAGAGACTCGCGATCGCATCTGAAAAAGCCAGGGCCATCGCCCTTCTGCACTCTTCCAAGCCACCGCTATACCACAGGGGCATCAAATCAAGCAACATCCTTCTGGACTACAACTTCAAGTCAAAGGTCGCGGATTTCGGCCTGTCGAGGCTGGGAATAAAGGAAAACTCTCACATCTTGACTGCCCCACAGGGAACCCCCAGGTACCTCGACCCGCAGTATCATCAGGACTTCTGCCTCACGGACAAGAGCGACGTGTACAGCTTTGGTGTTGTCCTAGCTGGCTGTAGACAGGATCGGCAAGGGAGTTCTGGACGAGATCATAGATCCTTTCCTCGAACCCAAGAAGTACGAGGGGACATTGTGGGCAGTTGTCTAGCAGCTGAGATGCTGAGCAAATGAATGTTGTGAAGTGCAGGCTTGAGGAGTAAAAAACAGAGCAAGTCGAATGCAGGAGAAAGGAGAAAGGGGCCAAGCAGCAGAGGAATGATGGAAAGCTTTCAAGTGGGCTTTAAGCCTTATAAAATTAAGATAGAAGAGGGTTACAATTGTAAATTGCTTTCGTAAGTCTGTTAACCTTGCTGTTAAAAGGCAACGACAGAAAGAGGACAAAATATGTTGTTGGTGTTCTTTCTTCCTCTGTAACAAACTCTGCTGCGTTGGTTGTTTTCTGGAAATGAGGATCGTCTGTGTTGGGGGTTGAACTCCGTCGCCGTCGTAGACCGCCGACATTCATAGTATCAAAGCGGGAATACTAGCCGGAGGTGCGGTGGCAAGGAAGGATGGCACTGGATCTCCCGGAAAGCCCACAATCACCATTTTTCGTAAGCTCCACCGATCTTCAGGTAATGAGCATAGTCTCTCCTGAGCTGACGAAGGGGAATTACTCGTCATGGAAGAGATCAGTGGAGTTGGTGCTATCAATTAGAAACAAACTGGGGTTTGTGGACGGGGCAATTGAAAAACCTGCAGTGAGCAGTCCTCTGTGGCATGCCTGGGTTCGTTGTGACAGCCTAGTGAAGGCGTGGTTGCAAAAAACTGTTTCGATTCGTATAGCCACTACTGTCTTTTACATCAGTACAACGAAAGAGCTTAAGGAGAGGTATGGAGAACCGGATGTTTCTAAAATTTGCCAATTGCAGTTTCAGTATCATGCTTTAACGTAGGGGAGCAAAACTGTTTCTGGGTTTTACAATGAGATGCTTTCGCTTCTAAGGGAATTGAAGGTTTATCGGCCTATGCCATGCTGTGAGTGTGGAAAGTGTGAGTGTGGATGGCAGAAGAAATACATGGAGGAATAGCAAACAGACATGGTCTTTAAGTTTTTAAATGGGCTGAGTAGAGAATATGAAGGATTGCGAAACCAGCAGCTTTTGAGGAAACCATTTCCCACACTAGGAGAAGCGTATAATGTGGTTCAGCGAGAAGAGTTACAAAAGACTATGAGAAATGAAGCAAGCTTGATGTTTGAGCACCCTGTTGCGGCCACAGTTGTTGCACAGGCAGAACGCACAGTAGAAAAGGTGCTAGACACAAGTCAAGTAAATTATGCAGAATGTAAGAGATTCAACCCAGATATAATATGTGATAACTGTGGCAAAAAGGGACACATTAAAAGGGAATGCTATTTCCTAGTTGGATTTCCATCATCCGGTACTAGAGGAGGCAGAGGTATAGGGAGAAATTCTGTCAGATATCAAAGCAGGGAAAGCAGAAGAACGGTCAATCTTATGAAGAGCGGAGAAGAAATATCAGAGGGACAGCTCCCACAGCTTAACCTATCAGGGAATCAAATTCAGAAGCTCTTGTCATTGCTTAGTGTGGAGGACAACAAACTGCCTAATACTCCAGCTTCATACAGACAAACCACCCAGTTATCCACTTCATCCGCTTCCACTACTTCTGCTCCCTCATCATCTTTTTCAGGTATAATCTCCACCATGTCCTTTCACAGCAAAGCCATTCAGGCAACCCCTCAAGCTTGGATTCTGGACACCGGAGCAACAGACCATGTTGTCTCCAGCCTTGCCTATCTCTCTAACTGTCAGCAACTAAGTAAACCTCTTCAGATACATCTTCCAAACAATAGCACAGTGTTAGCCACACACGTAGGAAAGGTGCATGTGCATCCAGCCCTTACACTGGAGGATGTGCTCTTCGTACCAGAATTCCAGTTTAATCTTATCTCAGCTAGTAAGCTTACCAAAAATCCATACATCTGTCTTATTTTGTCACAAAATTGCTGTTTTATTCAGGACTTACACAGTTAGATGACGATTGGAGTTGCTAGACGAAGAGGAGGCCTATATGTGGTCGACAAGATAACCGGTGACAAGCATCTTAGATACCCCTCTCGTATGCAGCATCAAATTACTCAATTAAACACAGCAGACATGTTGCATTCATTTAATACAATGAGACACTGCACTAGCCTAGATGACTTTGATCTTTGGCATTTAAGATTAGGGCATATTGCACAAAACAAAGTTTCTTTTCTGAAAGCATTAGAGCCAAGTATTACGATGTTAAGTAGCAATGCTTGTACGGTTTGTTATCAAGCAAAGCAGAAAAAGCTGCAGTTTCCAACCAGTAATATACAGTCGTCAGGACCTTTTGATTTAGTTCACTGTGACATATGGGGACCTTGTGCGTCACAGCATTAAGAGGATATCGATTCTTCCTAACCATAGTTGATGACTTCACAAGAGTAACATGGATTTTTCTAATGAAAGCAAAATCAGAAGTCAGGCAATTGTTTCAGGATTTCTATAACTTTGTAGAAACACAATTTCAGGCTAGGATTAAGAAACTTAGAAGTGACAATGAAGAGCTCAAAAGGTACTTGCTTCAGTTTTTTAAAGTAAGAGACCTGGGAATCTTGTGATTTTTTCTGGGACTTGAAATAGCAAGATCTAAAGATGGCATCCTAGTATCTCAAAGAAATTATGCACTGCGTTTGTTGGAGGACATGGGGAAGCTAGGAGTCAAGCCTAGTAGTATACCGATGTCGCCCAATTTGAAGCTGGGGCGAGGAGAAGGGGAGGAAATTGTGGAATCAAATGCGTATGGAGATTGGTTGGAAGACTGATCTATCTGGGTATTACTAGACCAGATTTAGCCTTCACTGTACATATGCTGGCTCAATTCATGGACAAGCCAACAAAAGCTCACTGGGATGCAGCTAACCAAGTGCTCCGTTACTTAAAGAGCACACAAGGAAAGGGATTGTTCTTTTCGAATAGAGAAGCAGCTAAACTCATAGCTTACTCAGACAGTGATTGGGGAGGCTGCATTGACACGCGCAAATCAACTACTGGGATCGCAGTATTTCTGGGCAATTCGCTAGTGAGCTGGAAATCGAAGAAACAAACCACTGTCTCAAGGAGTTCAACGGAGGCCGAGTACAGAGCGATAGCGACAGCGACTGCAGAGGTGCTATGGCTGATCGCCTTGCTGAAGGATTTTGGAATAAGTTGTAAGCTGCCAGTACCACTACATTGCGACAATAAGTCGGCCATATATATCAGCAAAAATCCAGTGTTTCACGAGCGGACGAAACACTTGGAGATGGACTTGCATTTTGTTAGGGAGAAAGTGGAACAGGGGGTAGTCAGTGTTCTTCATCTTAGAACACAACAGCAATTGGCCGATCTATTTACGAAAGCTCTCCACACAGGAAGGCAAAATATGCTCTTGGACAAGATGGGAATGAAGGATATCTATGACTCCCATCTTGAGGGGGAGTGTGGGCAGTTGTCTAGCAGCTGAGCTGCTGAGCAAATGAATATTGTGAAGTGCAGGCTTGAGGAGTAAAAAACAGAGCAAGCCGAACGCAGGAGAAAGGAGAAAGGCCAGGCAGCAGATCAATGACGAAAGGCTTTCAAGTGGGCTTTAAGCCTAATAAAATTAAGATAGAAAAGGGTTACAATTGTAATTTCCTTTCTTAAGTCTGTTCGCCTTGTTGTTAAAAGGCGACGACAGAAAGAGGACAAAGTTAGTTCTTCTTTCTTTGTAACAAACACTGCTGCGTTGGTTGTTTTCTGGAAATGAGGACCGTCTGTGTTGGGGGTTGAACTCCGTCGCCATCGTAGACCGCCGACCTTCATGGACGTCCATACACAAAGTAGCCGAGCTGGCATTCTATTGCCTCTCCTACCACTAGGACTCGAGACCTTCGATGCAAGAAGTCGCGGACGAAGTAGAGCGGATCAGGACGAGTGGATGGCATGGTTCCATGAGCAGAAGGTCATCGCTTACTACAACGACAATGAACTCTAAGGCAGAATCCATAAGCAGTATCAGTATTCGTAAGCCAACAGAGGAGATCGCTGTGGTGGGAGAAGCGCATGGACATGGCGAGGTCGCTGGAGAGGGGCATGAGGTCGGTGGCTGAGCATTAGATTTTTGGCTGCCATGGCCGGATCTGGACGATGAGACTCGGAGTCGGAGTCCGTTGAGGATGGGGCAGGAATCAGGAGTCGGCCATGGTGAGGAGGCCGCTTCTTGCCATCGCTCTTGTATTCCGGGTAGCTGACGTCAGGGGTAGACACCTTGAGAGCCTCGTCGTGGCCGTCGGGGTCGTCGGAACAGAGGAATAGGGCCTGTCATCCGTTGATAGAAAGTCGGGAAGCTAGCGGGGGCGCTGGAACGTAGGTGAATGACATTATAAAACTGGAAGAGCGACGGTTGCTGCCAAAGTTTAATACGTGGGATGGCGTCATTGGGAGCCACAACAACAGATTGTTGAATCTGTCCTGCGAGCTTGGCGACCATTGCCGCAACTGAGAAGCTTGCCGCGATCTATCAGCTTTGACACCCCAAGTCAGCCACCTTGGCATTGAAGTTCTCGTCAAGGAGGATGTTCTGCGGTTTTATATCCGTGTGAATTATCTTCTGCCGGCAGTCCCTGTGCAGATAGTTCAGTCCCCTTGCTATGTCGAGGATGATCTTCTGTCTCCGTCTCCAGTCGAGTACGTTCGCCTCCGATTTCGGGGAAGATCCACCAGGTTTAGATGATGCATGCTCCCCATACTCTCCATTTCCGCCAGAAATGATCTTGTAACGTGATCTAACCTGTTGAGTTGCTTCACAGCTACTCTAGTCCCGTCCTTTAGGGTACCTTCATAGATGGAGCCAAACCCTCCTTCGCCAAGCTTTCCATTAAAATTATCGGTAACAGCCTTCAGATAACCATAGGTGAATCTCGTGGGCAATGTAGTTCTCCTCGACCTCATTAGCATCCCTCTTCTTCTACCAGTGTCGGAAGAATTAGTTGTAGTACCAGGGCTTGCTAGTTTTTGTGATTGCACTTTGATGTAGGCAGTTGACTTATAGCTTAAATTCGCCTTGATACTTTACCGATTTCTTCACGAAAGAAAGCCACTTTGCATGAACAGCTATATTTGCCTTCCTCCATGCAATCGTTTCTCGGGATGAATGTGATGTTGCCCTCCAAAGAAAATTGGGAAACATTATAGACCTCAACCAATTCCTCCGGTTCGTTGGTCGATGATGGATCATCACAAGGGAGGAAAACAGCATTGACCTCCAGGCATCCTTCATCTGATTGAGGGATCGGAAGAGGACAGCTACATTGTCCGTTTGAGCAGATATCGTATTCCCCGCAGACCAACGGAAAAAAAAAAGCAGTCTCCCAGGGATGATTTCATGAGATTTGTCCCTTTCCATGCCGAATCCCAATTGTATGCCCGCAACTGGCCATCTGAACTTAAGCTGCCGCTTACATATTCCACCGAGATCAATTCGTTGTATTTAGGGAAGGCATGTTTAAAGTAAACCTGAGAAGGACTAGTCTCCTTGCGCACACAGGCCATTTCTCGTCACCGTCAACGAGAATGCGCCGTTCTCGGTCCAGTTTCTTTCAGAGAAATTAGGGATCAGCTTCTTCCCCAGAGCTAATCTCTGCCCAGGAAGGAGCGAGTCAGTCGGCTCATCGAATGACCGCCAGATTATCTGATTACACTCCCCAGTCAACAGTTCCCTTCATCAGTCAGGTTCATACTCCTTATCGGGTTCCCTGTTTTACCTTTCGACCAAACAACGGAACCATCACTATCTTGAAGCACAAGACCTCCATATGCCGACAACTTAAGGCTGGCACGTGTCCCGACCAATCTGTTCCTATTAGCAGACCATACGACTGCAGGAGACATCTTGTTGCCCGTGTCCGTGTTGGTCTGGATGATGAATATGGCGAAGAGGTACGCGTTGCAGTTGTCGCTACTGTAAAACCCACAAAAATGCGGATTGTTGGGTAACGCGAGTCGTGGATGGAGTTGTCGAGCGTCTTGCATTCTAGGGGAAACGAGTTGGGGGGTCGTGTCGGTGAACGAGGGGACGCTCGACCGGTTGGGATAATCTGATGCAATCTCTACCGAGGAAATATAAAAGAGAACACCACATTTGGTGGCAACGAAATCTCAATTTTCTTTCATGTTCCTTTCTTCTAAGTGTGGGTTCTCCATCTTTTTCGGTATATGTCCTCCCGGTCTAGCTATTTATTATTTTTTATCAAATCTTTTTTTTATGATTTTTCTCTATTTTGTGTATTTTTTGTTGATCTGATTTTCTATTATTTTTATTGATTTTCCAAAGATTTACCATTTTTTAGTGTTTTCTGATGATTTTTAAATTTTTCGTGTTTTTTGTGATTTTTGTAGAAAAAATTGGGTTATGACAACGTGTTTCGCTAATCGACACTATTTCGGCGACGACAGTGGGAGTAGGATGACTCAAAAATGTGTTAGAATGCATCCGACAATGGTCCAGCAAAGTTGCTAAACGTCGAAGTCCAGGGTAATGAGGAGGTATGTGGCGGAAACTAGAAATCATGACAGGGACTTGTGGGAATGGCCCTGTTGGATGAGCCTATGAAACTGTCGATCATATCTCCCAAGGTTGAGAAGCACATAGGGTTATTGTGGCCAAAGGGAAGAGAAAAGTAAACTCTTAGGCGAAAGGCAGGCGTAGGAACCTCGAATAGTGCAAACATAGCAAGCCTCTGTCATTAGGTGATGCTTACTGGGTGTCTTCCGTGGTCGCGCGATGAGAAGGAGGCTGTTGAGAGATGGGAGAACATTACAAGTTATGAAGCTCCTCATCGGAGACGTGAAACTTCTATTATAGACCCACCGAGTAAGAGGAATGAAAGCTACAAGATGGGGGAGCCCATGAGGCCACTCGGTGGTGTCGTTAATTTGAGGGGGCCTAAGATTATTGAGATTCCTTTTCAATTAAATTATCTATTCATTTCCTTTTCTTTACTTTTGAACGGCGACCCCATTTTCAAATCAATATCCAAATCGAGTGTACAAAACGGATTACGTCAAATATCCAATGTGTTAGCACTGTAACTGATTAGGGTTTGATAAGAAAGTGAGAGTGAACGAGTCTAATGGATCGACTTTATATTAGAATCCATCTCTGACAGAATCGTGTGAGAATTAATGTTTGATGTTAAAGGTATATAATATACATGTGGACACAGAGATTGGTCGGTTTTCCTAATACCTCATTCATCATGGCAATGTACGTACGGACCTTCTCATTTATGGCAAGTGTACATAAATATTTCCTTTGCTGATTGCCCTCAAACGCAGAGCAAGCAATCGTTTTCTACTAAATATGAATGGATAACAGATTCGTCTCCTGGTTATGTCTCTTGCTAATGATTCGACCTTCTTTAGTAGTGGCACATACTACATTTTTGAAGATGATATAAAATAAACGATCCTTTGCTTTTTTTTGGTATAGATTTTAAAAAGTATATTTAAATCCAATTATCAATGCAGTTAGTGAGGGTTACCCTTTTCAAATCCCATAAAAGATTATTATAAACTTTACTAATATCCTTGACTAATTGTTCTTACTATCGAGATTTTTATGGTTAAAAATTCAAATGAGCTGGACAGCCCATGCCAAATCCAATATTTCCCTCATAATACAAAATCCTCCAGGTAACAAGGCATTTCAATGCCGAAATTATTTATGGGTACAAAACCCAAGAAAGAAGAAAACAAATAACAAAAAAAATTAAATGAAATCTGCCCACATTGGAATAGGAATGAAATATCTGGTTTCCTAAAAATTCCACCCATTTACCAAGTTTAGGAAGCGTATCATTATTGTCACGTTCCGTTTCTCTTTATATAATCCTTGAGTTTTCTTACCTCTGATCCCGTGCGTGTTTTGATTCTACAGCATGTTGAGGATCATTACAAGGTTGATTCCTCACATTCTGCTGATCATCGTTTCCTGCTCGACTGTACTCGGCTCGCACGAAAATGACGACCGAAAGGTAGGACCTGACAAATGATCTTCTCCTCCTCCTTTTATCGGTAATGGCATTGATCGTATATTGGTGAATTGTCCATGTGACTATGTAGGACTATATCGTCTACATGGGCAAGCTTCCCGACAGAGTTGAGGTTGCGTCGGCTCGCTACGAGGATTTGCTGAGCCAGGTTCTTGGTAGGAGGTAACATCGTCTACATTTGAGATGGTTTGATCGTTACTTAAACATTGGCGGAATGTCAGCGATTGGATTTAGAATAAATAATTTAAACAAAAAAACATGGCAGCTTTGTCCCCGAAACAGTGACTAAAATCTACCAGAGAAGTTTCAATGGCTTCGTTGCAAAGCTCACCAAGAACGAAGCGGACAAGCTTAAAGGTCGAGCAATATCTCCCTTTGATTTTACATGTTTCTGGGGGTCTGTATAGTATGATGATGGTGCTTATGAGTTATGTTCAGGCCAGCAAGGCGTCGGGTCTGTGTTTCCGGACAGAATCCTCCAGCTTCACACGACAAGGTCTTGGGACTTCCTGATGCGGACAAAGAAGGAACCGAGAAGAAAGCTCGCCGAGACCAATATCATAATCGGGGTTCTCGATACTGGTATTTGGCCTGAATCAGAATCCTTCGGCGATGCGGGATTGGGTCCTGTGCCCAAAAAATGGAAAGGTGTTTGTAATGGAGGACAAAACTTCACTTGCAACAGGTAATTGATTTTCAAAACTCATATAGAACGGATGGTTGTTGTTTCTTCTCTCGTTGGGTCATGACGAGCGATTTTCTTTTCTTGGATACCATCAGGAAGATCATCGGAGCTAGGTTTTACGGTAGTGAACTGGATGCGCGGGATGATGAGGGTCATGGGACTCACACTGCTTCAACCGCTGCCGGTCTACCCATACAAAATACTAGCTTCTATGGGATTGCCCGCGGGACAGCCCGAGGAGGAGTTCCTGGTTCCAGAATTGCAGTATACAAAATATGTGGCAGCAATGGGTGCGCATCAAGTGATATTTTGTCCGCCTTCGATGATGCAATTGCTGACGGGGTGGACATAATCACGGCTTCCTTGGGCAGCCAGCAACCGCCTCCTATCGAAGAAGATGTCCTGGCTATCGGTTCCTTCCAGGCCCTGGCAAAAGGCATACTTACGACACAGTCTGCCGGTAACAGCGGTCAGACATGGCAAATCACCGCCAGTACAGCCCCATGGATCCTGTCTGTGGCTGCAAGCTCCATTGATCGTAAGATAATCACTAAGCTCCATACAGGAAGCAAGACAACTGTTGTGGTGCGTATGTCTGTCTCCTGCTACTCGACATATTTTCAATGGCGTTCATGGAATATTTATCATTATGCATTGACAGGGTCATTCGGTGAATGGTTTTCGGTCTACGGGCAACATCCCAGTCGTATACGGAAAGGATGTCGGCGATGGCACATGTGATGATGCATCCATAAAGTAAGAGCTCTGAGTTTGAGTTATCTGTGATAAGCACATTATGACCAATGAAGAATCGATCCGGTCCTTGTGATTCACAGGTCATGTTATCCAGAGTGTGTAGTTCGTGAGAAAGTTTTGAAGAAGCTGTTGGTGTGTGATGATGGACAATTTGGAATTCAGAGCGCTTTTGACAATGGGGCTGCAGGACTCATTTTGCCTACGTCAGCGCCCGACGTTGCTTTCGTTGAACCAATTCCTTTTGCAGCTCTGTCCACAGGAGACTACAGTAATTTCTTGTCTTACCTTAACCAAACCAGGTACGCGTCATTCGATTCCTCCATAATTACCGCTCGGACATTGTATAGTCGTAAATTCTCACACTCATTTTATCCAGAGCTCCGAAGGCGAATTTACTGAAGAGCGAGACCGTTGATGATCCAACAGCTCCTCTCGTCGCTTCTTTCTCCTCTTCGGGTCCGAATTATAATTTTCCCGATATTATGAAGGTGGGTTGTCATGCATTGTTCTCCGTTGAATTGTTTCTTTCGATCAAAACTTGATAAATGACAATGCTATTGTAGCCGGATGTGACCGCACCCGGAGTCGACATATTGGCCGCATACTCACCGCGGGCTCCCCCGTCGAATTCAGAAGCTGATACGAGGAGAGTTTCCTATAACGTGTTGTCTGGTACATCCATGTCGTGCCCTCATGTTGCCGGTATTGCGGCGTACGTGAAGTCATTCCATCCTACTTGGTCCCCATCCATCATTAAATCGGCCATCATGACGACCGGTAACATCCCGTATCCCATCAGCTGGCTTGATTGAAGTTTGCCAACTTTCACGACTGACACGGTATCCCTTTGTTGTCGGATTTTTTAATTAACGTTATGCAGCTCGGCCGCTTCATCAAAACGGGAGCAAAGAGTTTAGCTATGGCTCAGGACATGTTGATCCCACAAAAGCACTAGCACCCGGGTTGGTGTACGAAATCACAAATGACGACTATGTGAAACTGCTATGCACGCTGGGTATCAACGCTGCCGCCATCACCGGGAAGAATGTCAGCTGCAGTGAACTCCCCAAGCTAAATGCTAGGGATGTGAATTACCCATCGGTGGTGCTGGCCGTCAATGCCTCTCAACCCTTCTCCTTCAATGTCACAAGGACAGTCTTGAACGTGGGGCCTTCGCACTCGACTTACAATGCTAGCATCGTGGCTCATCCCGGGGTGAAAGTCGCTGTGTTTCCTCGGACCCTTCACTTTATGTCTTCCGGAGAGAAGAAAAAGTTCTCCGTGACCGTCTCCGGGGTGGCCCCGAGGCAAGGGGAAGTCCTGTCGTCGTCGCTCATATGGTCGGATGGAGGTCATGTTGTGAGGAGTCCCATCGTTGCGTATTCACCTTAGTTCATGCTAGGTCCGATCAGGCATATATATAATTGGCTATTCCATATATATTCATGTGCCAAACACTGTCAATTGGAAATGGAAAATAATTTACTTTTATCCTTGAAATCGTGCCTAGTTTTCCATTTTCCTTTTTATTCCTTTTTCGGGGAAAATAAGGAAACTTTTTGGGATGCAGTTACTTTAAAAAAATTAATACACAAAATAGGTAATATGAGTGTATTTTTGGCTTATACTATTCAAACTTTGGCTTTAAAAGGTAGATAAAGTTATTTCAGATTGAATTCACTCGATTTTTTTTGTTTGTTAAAAATTTGAATTTTTTAATATATTTCATAATTTTATAATTTGCAAGTTTTAATTTTCTTTTTTACACATAACGTCAATTTTGTTTTAATCACCCCCTTCAAATAATTTTAATTTTCAAATATTGTATAAAAAATAAAATTTAGAATTGCTTTTCTTTATATGGTTTGTAGTTGACTTTTATTTTTGGTTGTTAGATTAAAAAGTAGCTTATATAAAGGGTTAAAGCTTTGTCGAAGCATTAATATTTAAATCTCACGTGTCAAGATCGGATTGCTTGAAATACGATATTTAAATGAACATTTGAAAGTAAAAACACACTGCCATTCACTTGGAAGTTAAATTTATTACTTTCATTTAAACAAGCATTGAATTACTTAAAAAAAAAAGATAACATACATATTTATAATATTATGTCAATTTTTTATTTTATTAACAACTTAATTTGTTTGCTCAACTTTCGTTCTTGTAACTTTATTTTATTTTTTCCATAGTTGACGGCGTGGTTAACGAAACCGGATGTGGGTATGTCATGTGAAAACAATAAATAAATAAATTTTTACGTAAAATTTTTAAAGGCAAAGTATCAATTTATTTAATGTCCAGATGAATATTGACTCAAATTACCCACTTCGGGTTCCACCAGCCATCCCTAAGTCGTCCACGACAGGTAAAGCAATGAATACAATAAAAATTGAGGATATAAATGTATAACAAAATTAGTTGTTGACAAAATAAAAAAAGTTGAAAAAAAAGTGAGACAACGTATATTTTCATTAAAATAATTTCACGAAAGAGTAATTTAAGTCCTTCACGGGGTAAAACTTACTTGAGACGTCCTCTCTAAACATTAATAGATTCAGCTTCAGCTACTTCCCTCCTCTTCATAATCCTATTTGCGGACGAGCAATCACATAACAACATTCATTTAATGTCATATTTAATGAATTTTTAGTTTAGGATGAAGAAGTAACGTCACTAGTCATCAAATTGATTGAAATCTTTTTTTTTTTTTTTTTGTTCACGAGGATCCCGCCACAATGCCTCCTTCTAATAAGCCCTAAACCAGATAATCAAATTGAGTAATTAGTTCAGCAAAACAACTAAAAAAGGATCGCTAATTTCTTGATGCGCGAACTAATATTTATACATATAAGAATCACATTCGTTACGTGGTTTTCTTCTTCGTATAGATAATGAGTGACACATGAATACGTGCGGACTAGAGGTGATGATGACCCCCGAATGACTGAAAAAAGGTGAGGGGGATGGAAAGAGATATGGTTCCCTATGCAACGATAATGGATTTCGCTTGTTTATCTGTTAATGTAACATTTCCTTAACATCGTCATGAACGTTTTAATTATACGAAAAATTGACTTACACGTGAGAACAAGGATATTTACATTATGAACAATTAAGTACATATACAAAAAAATGGGTTACATGTAAGAATAGTAACTTGAAAAGTTTGAAAATATGAGTTACATTTTCTTGTTCACACTTTAATTTGTCCTACCATTTTCTTTATTTATAGCGTAAGTTTCTTGCAATTTTGGTAAATCAACAAAATGCCAAGCAGCGAAGTTATAATACGGTGAAGAAATAGGCAATTATGATTCCTTAGGATTCTTTTATCAACTTCAATCCCACGAAGACATGTGGGAAAAATAATAATATGATATATATTATATTATTATAAACTTTGTCCATTAATTAAACACATTCTACTAATTTTAATTCAACACTATGATTTAGTACTTCCGATATTTCAGAATAAATTTGTAGACCGATTTCTGTATAATTCAATCTCTTCATCTCACCGACATCCCGGTTAATTCAGTGCATCATGCTTCATCACTGAATTAATCATTTTATTTAATTTCTCAGATATAATAGATTTTATCTTGAATGATAAATATTCATCTACGACCGTGTGCTTAAAATCACCTATATCTCAATCAAGAGGCCAGGATGTCAACTCTCTAATCCAAGAGAGGGATGAATCGTATATTGACTCAACACTATCATCTCTATGCTTCACCATATACCCAATAACCGCACTACTCACAATCCGGTCAAAGGGGCATCAAAGCGCATAACTCCACGCATAGAATGAATGAAAGTCTCAAGTCAGGAGATTGGGTACAGTCATTCAACAAGAGAAGTGGCCAATGACGCTTAAAATGTGGTATACTCTATAAACGGGTCGTGTCCAGTGTATTCTAAACTTGGGTACCCCCAAGTATAACTTGGACATGCATCCCTCGATCTAACTTGAGCTAAGGTATGCTCAACGTTGATCTAGATGTTCATGTCCCCTCTAAACATGTATCCGATCAAGGACAATTTTAGATTGACAAATAATCAATCTATGAGACTTTATCGTAAATTAATTACGAGCATAAAAGTAATTAACTACATATAGTCTAAAATCGTCACGTGTGCACAAGGGCCTGAAGGCGTGCCTACAACTTCCCACTACATACCATCATGGAACCGACAACAGTCTACCAGGATTCGTCAAATTAGCATCGTATTTCCAAGATAAACAACAAAATCATCGAGTCACCTCGTTTGACAAACTTCCTAACTCACAAGAAGTATCACGAGAAGAAGACCTGCGTCCTCCCACAGAATAACGATCGTTTGTTCAATAAGCTCATTTAACAAAACAAGCACATTATTATCTGGTCTGATGAAAGAAAAAAAAAAGTACTCTCTAATTCCCTGAAAATATTAACGAAATCAACATCAACGCTAACAACATCATCAGTAAAATCAGACTTCAAGAAATTTAGTATTAGTAAAATAAATGTGTAAAAATCCCACAACTATACCGACGTAATTTGAATTGATGTGTTTTCTTTGGTATTAGTAAAATAAATGTGTCATCCCTAAACCCTAATAATTTATATTGTTAATAGTGTTTCTTAATAAGTACTAAATTTTAAATCCAAATAAATGTTCTTTCAATGGGTATACATTAAAGTAACCCAACAAAGAAATGATAAGAATTGTTAAGTCAGCGCGCAATGCTCATTTATCTGCATCATTTTATTTTGGTTTTTTACATTTGTTCTTTTCACTGATAATTATGGATGAAGAAGAGGTAAACTCTATATGCTTTTGGCATTACAAAACCCGTAGAAATTCCCCCTGTTTATTTCAGTAACACACGGCGTGCGTCGTTGGTAAAAAAACTATAATTAAACTTCCTCAATGCAAAAATAAATGAATAAACGAATCGAATCGATAATTATCATCGATCCTTTTCCGAGTTTACATCTTATCAATGCCCTGCCCCCCCATCGCTAGGACCGGAGTCCATGACGTGAGCCATTTTGCCAGAGCTGGTGAACCCATGCCTGGCACCCGTACGCACTCCCTCGTCCTTGGCGTGGCGCGTAGCATCGGAATCGGTGAACTTGTGTCCATCTCCTGGGCTTGGACCCGATTGCTTTATGGCTCCAAGCAGTAAACCGTCGAAGAACCCATCCGAAAATCCAACGTCGACAGCTATGGTTATACCTTTCGACCGGTTCACGACGTTCAACGGCCTAGCCTCGATCATACAAGCACCAAAAAAAATGAAAAGGAAGAAAAAGCTGATGATTCTCGTGAACAGCTTCGCCATCGGTGAGTCGAAAAGGAAGGAAAATGTTCCGGCACTGGGAATGAAAGAGTTTCTTAGGACAGCAAAATTTGATGTGGATGGGATATAGGGTTGGCGATGGGGAGTATAAATAGGTCGAGGATTTCAACTTTGTTGTGGTTTCGTTCAAAGGAAAAGACTACATTAGTCCAAAACGAATCCCTCTCCTTGCTGCAGAAGGAAACCACGTGAGACGTTTCCGAGCATCTTCCGACAACTTATCGGTAACTGACATGGATCTACACGGCAACTGAAGACTATGTTAAGAGAAGAATTTCATGAAGTGATTGTGCGAGGAAGTCCAAAGCAATGGCTGGTCCAACACGTACACTTGTGGATTTCATTAGTCGTGGATCGAGCACTGCACGTGTTTTATACATACCTGTCCCGCTTAGTAGTTAATCTCTCTCGAGTCTTTCTGGATGACTATCGGGAGGACGACGACGTGGTGTGGAACCATGGAAAAAGGCAACGGTTGTTTTTTCCTCTTCCTTTTTCCCGGAAGCCGAAGGGCAAAATATGCCCCACGCAGACAGACACGTATTTCCTTCGACCCTGACTGACTTGTGCCGCCTGGGCTTGATCGTGGAGAAAGAGAGGAATTGTTAGGTACTTTTCACATTCATGTTGAAAAGTAAGATGTCTATAGAAATTGCTCGGTAAAATATATTTTCCTTATAAAATATACGAGTTGGGTAAAGCATTATTTATTACTTAGTATGATGGAATAAAGGTTGTCTACTATTGGTATGTAACATTTATGCCCATCAGCTAGCCCCACTTGCGACCATTATATTAAAATTTTATAATGATTTAAACCATGGATATCTTAATTACAAAAATAATGAAACATGGTAATAACGACTGAGCCAACAATTTTTTGTTTTGTTTTGTTTTGTCACTCAAAAATGGTTTTATCCACAAGTTCCAACTCGGATATTATAGTTAGCCATAGGGACATTTCCAGACTTTAGTAATACATTAACTATTTAGCTGTACATTGAACCAATTTTCATTTATTATTCAGAAGCTAAAGAATTTCGTGCTTGCTGGTTACACAATGTTGGGTGGGGTTGTCGTGGGGAGCACATTTCATTTCACTTGTTTTCATATTGTCAATTTGATGATGTGGTCCCCCGTTACTTTAAGACACGTGGCCGTCGTCCATTTTCAACTCTCCCCACCGGATGGTTTTGGAATTCCAAACTTGGAAAATGATCTTTTCCTTTTCTTTTTTTTTTTAAAAAAAAGCCAACCTGTGATGCCCGTAATTAATTGAATCGATCTAATTTTAAAAGTAAACGTATCAAAGTAATTTCATGCTCCGTACTTAGGCAATATTAATTCATAACATGTGATTAGGTGAAGGCGTAGCATTTTATATATTTCATTTTCAATATTTCCCGAGGACAAGTTTTTGGCGCCGTTGCCGGGGACTAATTGTTATTTCTGGATATCATAGCAGACTCACTGATATTAGACTAGATTTTTTTTATTTTCACTTTTTTTTCTTTGATTTTTTTTCCAGGATTACCCTCGGTGGATGCGACATAGCCGAAGTGCTAATTCTTTGGAGTATAACCCCGAGATCGAGCGGGCGTGTCGTGCTCTAAAGAAAGAAGCAAAGCTTAGAAAACAACAAGAACAGATGGCTCTTGAAAATAGAGACATGGAGAATCATAAGGCACTTGGAGACTATGCAATTCCATCCGTGGGTGATGTCCAGACAGGTATTCGAAGACCCGCAGTAACAGCAAATAATTTTGAGATCAAGCCGGCCATCATCCAACTGGTGCAGAATCAATGTCAATTTGGTGGAAATGTCAGCGATGAGCCGAATGCCCATATTGCGAGTTTTCTCGAGATCTGCGGTACGTTTAAGAGCAATGGTGTGTCCGATGACGCGATTCGACTGAGATTGTTCCCATTCAGCTTACGGGACAAAGCGAAGGCGTGGTTATATTCTCTCACGCCAGGTTCAATTACGACATGGGATGACTTAGCTCGAGAGTTCCTCACCAAGTTCATTCCACTTATGAAGACGAACTTTTATGCAACTCGATGGGGAGAGCTTGTACGAAGCATGGGAGAGATATAAGGAATCACTCCGGAAGTGTCCACATCACAGCCTTCCGAAGTGGCTGATCGTGCGGACATTTTATAACGGATTGCTACCTACAGTTCGGACATCGAATGACGCAGCAGCTGGTGGAGCATTAATGGCAAAACCAACCGATGAGGCGTACACTTTGCTGGAAAATATGGCGATCAACACCTACCAATGGGGCAATGAACGAGGACAGATGAGACAACAAGGCATGATGAATGTGGATTCGCTGACAAATATAAATGCCAAGATTGATGCTCTCACAAAGATTATGCAAGGGCAACTGAAGATGAATGTTATGAGTTGCGAGGTCTACGGAGGAGAACACAACTCTGGTGAATGTGTGGAGACGGCAAATTATATGGGTAACTTCAACCAAGGGGCAGGTAATCCATTTTCTAATACTTACAATGCAGGTTGGAGAAACCATCTCAATTTTTCTTGGAGAGAGACACAACAACAAGGACAGCCTGTTGGACCAAGCTCAAACATGCACATGAAGCAAAATTTTGAGCCTCCGGGGTTTCAACAACAGCCACAACAAGTTGCAAAGGAAAAGGTAAGCATTGATGGCATGTTACAATTGATTTCTTTACAAAACTCTTCTATAAAAAGTCTTGAAGCATCGATGAGGACCATGGAGAACCAGATGGGTCAAAGGAAACTTACCGAGTGACACCGAGATCAATCCAAGGTCAAAGGAACAATGTAAGGCAATGAACCTCAGAACCGGAAAGGTAATCAACAAATATATTGGTTCCTCAAGCCAGGAAAACAAGGCGTCGTTTGAGGAGGAACTCGGACAAGGGGACATCAAGCAATCTGTAGATGAAAGAAGTGCATCTGAGCAAAATCTTCCCGAGGTTTCTCCTTCAGAAAATATACCCAACAAGGTGATAGCTGATCTCAATGAATGACAAGAAGAAAAGAGAAGTCCTGAACTCACTAAGGAGCTGAAAGCATGGAACCGTGAATGGCGTAAGAAACCAGCCCAGCCGCAACAAGTGACTTACCCGCCACCACCGTTCCCACAACGATTGAAAAGAATGGAGGACGAGAAGCAATTCATGAGATTCCTGAAGCTTTTCAAACAGCTACACATCAACATCCCATTACGGAAGCAATCGACAAGATGCCCACGTACGCAAAATTTCTCAAGGATATTTTATCAAAGAAGCGAAGTTGGGAGAAATTTGAAGTGATTCTGTTGTCAAAGGAGTGCAACATGGCATTGCATCAATCACTTCCGCCGAAGCTTGCCGATCCTGGGAGTTTTACTATCCCATGTCGCATTGGTTCTAAAGGTTTTAGTAAAGCTTTATGTGATCTTGGCTCTTCAATTAATTTAATGCCTTATTCGATTTTTCAGGAACGAGGACTTGAAGGAGCAAAGCCAATAACAGTCACGCTACACCAGGCGGATCGCTCGATTACACACCCATGGGGAGTAGTGGAGGATGTGTTAGTTAACATAGCTGATTTGATTTTGGCAACAGACTTTTTAATTCTAGAGATGGAGGATGATAAAGAAGTGCCGATTATACTTGGTCGACCGTTCCTTGCAACTGGTCGAACCTCCATAGATGTAGCAGATGGAAATCTAAAAATGCGAGTTCATGATCAGGAAGTGACTTTCAATATTTTTAATACTTCGAAATACATTGATACTACTAATGAATGTTTTACTATTGATCAAGAGCAGAGTTTCCTGATTCAAGAGAAAGAGCATGGGGATTTCTCGCCAATGATAGAAGAGGATTCCATGGAAGTGAAGTACATTCAACAAATTGAACCTCTCGGAGTCGACCTCTCAAAATCTTCAGTGAAGGCATCCATCATAGAGCCTCCGATGCAGGAACTCAAACCCCTGCCTTCACATTTGCAATATGCATTGTTGGGTGAATCGAATACTTTACCAGTAATTGATTCTAACCGTTTAGATGACATGCAGTTGAATCAATTGTTGGACTTACTACGAGCACATAAAGAGGCAATTGGTTGGAGTTTAGCGGACCTCAAGGGGATTAGTCCATCAATTTGTATGCATAAGATTCGACTGGTGGATGAAGAAAAGCGAGTGGTCGAACCACAATGACGACTTAACCCAATCATGAAAGAGGTAGTAAAGAAAGAAGTTCTGAAATGGCTCGATGCAAGTATAATCTATCCTATCTTTGACAGTAATTGGGTGAGTCCCGTTCAATGTGTTCCAAAGAAAGGAGGTATGACTGTAGTTTCCAATGATAAGAATGAATTGATTCCTACTCGGACAATAACCGGTTGGCGCGTATGCATGGATTATCGCAAGCTGAATAATCTGACCAAGAAGGATCCCTTTTCGTTACCCTCAATCGATCAAATGCTTGATAGATTAGCTGGACATTCATTTATTGTTTTCTTGATGGGTATGCAGGTTATAATCAAATTGCCATAGTGCCGGAGGACCAAGAGAAAACTACTTTTACGTGTCCGTATGGAACATTTGCCTTCAGGAGAATGCCGTTTGGACTCTGTAATGCCCCAAGCACCTTTCAAAGGTGTATGATGGCGATATTCTCCGATATGGTGGAGAAAAATATCGAGGTATTTATGGATGATTTTTCTGTTTTTGGTGACACTTTTGATCTTTGTCTCCAGAATGTAGAGAAAGTGCTCACACGTTGCAAGGAAACCAACCTCGTGCTGAACTGGGAAAAGTGCCACTTCATGGTAAACGAAGGTATTGTGTTAGGCCACAAGGTATCTGAGAAAGGACTTGAAGTAGACATGGCGAAAATCGAAGCCATTGAGCAGTTGCAACCTCCGACAAATGTTAAGGCTGTTCGAAGTTTTCTAGGACACGCTGGTTTTTACAGACGTTTTATTAAAGATTTCTCAAAGATTGCTAAGCCTCTTAGTAAATTACTCGAGAATGATGTTCGTTTTGAATTTACTGATGAATGTTTACAGGCATTTCAGGAGTTAAAAGGACGTCTAGTCACCGCACCTATAGTGATAGCTCCGAATTGGGGTTTACCATTCGAGATTATGACAGATGCGAGTGATTTTGCTGTTGGAGTCATTCTTGGCCAAAGAAAGGATAAGGTGTTTCACACCATATACTATGCCAGGAAGACGTTATCGGATACCCATCTCAATTATGCAACAACGGAGAAAGAGTTTCTTGCTGTTGTTTATGCTTTTGATAAATTTCGTTCTTATCTTCTCGGTACACATGTTGTGGTTTATACAGATCATTCGGCAATCAAATACTTGATGGCAAAGAAAGGCGCAAAACCGAGATTGATACGGTGGATTCTACTACTCCAAGAGTTCGACATTGAGATCCGCGATTGGAAGGGGGTTGAGAATCCAGTTGCAGATCATCTTTCAAGATTGGAATCTAGAAAGGCCGAAACCGAATTGAGCAAAAGAAAGGATGAAAAGCAGGTGGATGACAATTTTCCAGACGAACATTTATTTTCCATAATTGCAGCGATGACTTCAAGCACTCCATGGTATGCAGATTTCGTCAACTTTATTGTAAGTAATGAATTTCCTCCAAACTTAAATTTCCATCAGCGAAAAAATTTTTTCCATGATGTGCGATCTTATTTTTGGGATGAACCTTACTTGTTTAAGTTGGGAAAAGATAATTTGTTTCGTCGATGTGTCCCAGAAAAGGAACAACTCTTAATACTTACAGGTTGTCATGCAAGCTCGTATGGTGGTCATTTTGGAGGCATAAAAACAGCCTTAAAGGTACTTCAAAGCGGATTTTATTGGCAGACTCTATTTAAAGATGCTCATGAGTTTGTCATGAAATGTGATGAATGTCAAAGGGTTGGAAATATTTCTCGAAGGCATGAGATGCCATTGACTAACATTCTTGAGGTTGAATTGTTCGATGTTTGGGGAATAAACTTTATGGGTCCGTTTCCCTCGTCGTTTGGGAATTCTTACATTCTGGTTGCAGTGGATTATGTCTCAAAGTGGGTGGAAGCATGTGCATGCCCCAAGAATGAGGCACAGGTGGTGACACGATTCTTGAAGAGGAACATATTCACTCGTTTTGGTACTCCAAGAGCTATCATAAGTGATGGAGGTACGCATTTTTGTAACAAATTATTTGAGAAGTTGCTTTTGAAATATGGAGTGAAGCATAACGTCACAACGGCATACCACCCGCAAGCCAACGGACAAGTAGAAGTGACAAATCGGGAGATCAAGCGGATCTTGGAGAAAACCGTTAATCCATCTCGCAAGACTGGGCAATGAAGCTAGACGATGTACTTTGGGTTTATCGAATCAAAACACCCATTGGGATGTCACCATACCAGCTGGTTTTCGAAAAGAGTTGTCACTCACCGCTGGAACTCGAACTCAAGGCATATTGAGCGGTAAGAAAGTTGAATTTAGATCCACAATTGGCTTTTCAGAAACGTCTATTGCAGGTACATGAGCTAGAAGAGTTTCGCCTACAAGCATACGAGAGTTCACGGATATACCAAGAGAAAACGAAATTGTGGCATGACAAGAAGATCTTGAACAAAGAATTCCAAACAGGGGAAACGAAGGACTTTTCATGGTGAACGGACAACGTCTCAAGCCATATTTTGGAGGAATAATTGAGCGGCAACCCAGCATGGCCGCACTTGCCGAGCCAACTTATACATGAAAAGGGAGACAAGAGTCAAGCCGACCAGCTACCCCAGGGGAGTATTACGTTCCATTTATTCTTATATGCTTTATATAACATCGGGACGATGCATAATCTAAGTTTGGGGGTGTCGACTCTTTTCTTGTCTGCTCTGCTTTGATTTTATGGTTATTGTGACCTTTTGTTTTGATTTTTTATGTTGAGTCAAGTTTGTCAATCTCCTCAGTGAAACTTGATGAAATCTTTGATGAGCTGACATTGATTCAAGGATGACTATTAATGCATTTGCTCACAACTTATGGAATAGTTAAAAACGAATCTTAATTGTTGATTGGACTTAAAGTGTTTTCTAAATTGAATAATTTCTCGGTATGAAGTGATAGTGAATGAAAACAATTTTAGAAATCTAATAACGCATGGTAGTTGGCGTTGAGTGGTGCTAGTCACACATTGACTGAAAACGAGTCTTGGAAAAAAAAAAAGAAAAGAAAAAGAAAAAAAAAGAAGAAGAAAACAAATAGCGGTTACCAAGGCTCTGAGTACCAATGTTTAGGTGTGCAAAAAAGAAAAAAAAGAGAGAGAGAGAGAGAGAGAAAAGTTGTTTGATTTGCGCCTAATTATGTACTTGTGGTGTGAGTCCTTTTTGGTGTACTCGAGCATGGGATTCGAGGGGTGCTTCATCACCTAGTGCATTGGTCCAACTGGACTGAGAGTCATTGATTGAAGGCTCGTTACATGGGTGCACTAGATTGTGATGATACATTTAGAGTCGTGTAACCAAAATAAAATTTTGTTGAAGAAAGTGATGAAAAACAACCTATGGATGAGTGGACAGTTGGTGTTTGACGTGTTTTCCGCAAAGTGCTAATCTAGTGTGTTTTATTGGAAGCCTTTAATTGTTGATTTCACTTCATGACATACCTACTTGACCATTTTTGGGAAATTGAATAAAGTTTTTTTTAATAAATGACTCGACTATGGGAAGTGAGTAGATGCATTGCTGAGAATATAATGGGAATGCTTCGAAGAGATTGATTCGGGCGTTGCTGAGGAGCGTCGTTAGCTTTATTTTCGTGTTTTGTTTCTACGCATTTGCTCGAGGACTAGCAAATATTAAGTTTGGGGGTGTTGATAACTCTATGAAAGTAGAGTTATTTGGTACTCTTAACGGGGCTTTACATGGCTAGTTAGACGAGTTTATTTGTATCCCATTCACCGCCATTGTCATGTGAGAGTCCAAGTTAACATTAGCCACTCCTTCAATTAAGTTATCAATATTTGGGTGTGCGCGCGCCTTCCGGCCTAGCACGCGCATGGCGGTTCGAACGACACGAGAATCCGGGCCCGCTCCCCAAGGCCCAACCGGTCGACGTCACGACTCGAGCGTCGAACGCTGCGGAAGGGAATTGGGTGATCCTTCCCTGGGTTCCTAACTGGGCCTGCTTTGGCCCTCGCCGACTATCTCTGTTTTTCTAAGAGGCGGCGGGCGAAAGACGGAGCATGATCCGAAGGAGGAACTTTCGAAAAAAATCAGGATCAGCTCGTGTCGTCAGTTCTCATCCAAAATGGCTCCGTAAAAAGATATTGTTGAACCTAGGTAAACTATACGGAGTCGTCGCCGACTTAATTTTAAAGCTTGGTTTAAGTCGAAAAACTATAGTAGGATTCAAAGATTCCTAATTACTAACTCTTACATCTAAACATGCGAAAATGTGGCGTTTGCTCCAAAATTTTGCATCTGGTTAACGGATGTTGGACCCGATCTGGACATGACTTCGAACCCATGTCAATGTTTTACGGGCGTTGGACCCGATTCGAACCTTTTAGGCCTGAACTCATGTGTATTTGGTAAACAACAGGCGACGATAAACCTACGGGCCTAAGACATGTGGACAAGCACAAACAATTATTTAGATCAAAGGGGGCGGAGAAGGATGGTGACCGTGGGCCTATGCACTTGGGTCCACGGCCCGTTACATGTGGAAATAATGAAAATCGGGAGGGAAAGAGAGATCGTTGAAATTAACAGAATTTCGAGGAGCCATCGTCGCTGAGATATCGCTGGAGAAAGAGATTCTGAAGGCCGGATTTGTGAAGCCTGAGGTATTCATCTCGGGGGAGTCTGCGTTGGAGGATGGCTGTCGTAGTTCGTCGGTAATGGCTATTGTGGTGCCACGTACTGCCGAAGTGGGATCCACCTTGGGGTTACCGATTGTTGCTGCCGTCGAGGAGTCGGCCTCGGGGGTGGTCTTCGCAATGGGAAGAGGAACTTCTTGTTGATGCCGCATGTGTCCGACAGTACGAGGCTCGAGTATTCATTCCTATCTGGGGCGAGTTCCGAAGTGGGTGAAGTTCTGTTCATGCGGTGTGACACGGACAACGCCGGTTGGGTTCAAAGGGGTTCTTCACCGCATATGGAGGAGAGACAAGGATAGGCGAAGAGGCTTTGGCTCGTTGTGGCTATAGTTGGGTCGTCGGAAATGGTTGTACGCAGGTGAAGGAACGGCTGAATGTCCGTCCACCCCTGTCTCTCTGTCTCGATCCCTGTTTTGTGTGTCTCCTTTTTATGAGAAGAAACTGGTGGTTTTTTTGATTCCTTGGGAAAGGGATTCTTTTTCCATTGATGTCGGAGGAGCCCCAAATCTCGTCCATTCCCCCTTCTTGCCAATTTTTCGTTGTTAGGATAAGTTCGAATCTCGGGACGTGGACCAAATCGATGTAAATATTTGTTTGTTAAATTGACTTGATTGTAATGATTCGATTATTAGAAACGACAAAGGAAGTAAAAAAAAAATGATTTTGCTATTTTGTTGTTCTCCTCCTTTTGCATAAAATCATAATTCGTATGTGGGTTGATTTAATTATTTTTGTGATGCTTTCTCTTTTAGATAAAAAGATCAAAAATGCTAAAAATTTATATTATTTTGAAACTATGTAATGTAAATTAGTTTCATGTACCAATTTTAGTTTAAAATCAATGACCTAATCATGTTTAAACCTAATCATGTTCAAAGAGAATCAAATTTCGTTAACCATGTTCAATGATTTTTATGAAAACATAAGGTTACTCTTATCATAATAGCATGTGATTAAAAACTTAATTATCGATGAGTATGCTACTTTAATGGCCAATTTGAGGTGTCTACATTTGGGCTATCACCACCAGCCCCTGCAGATGAACTCCCGCTTGCTTGTCTTGAGATCATTTTTCATAAAATGCTTCTCAGTTAAGGTTATGCCTGCATGTTAAAAATAGAATCCGATCAAGGAAGCTCAATGAAGAAAAAGGAAAGGGAGATTTCAGCATAACTCTGAAGAAAATTACATGAAGGATATACAAGTACTGGAATCATCGGCAAGCCTCGGACATCATTGTTATGGGAAAAAGAAATATCAATGGCTGATACATAAACAAAGGATAATGTTTCCCTCGATTGAGCATAACAACTACAAAGCGATGACAAATGGGGGTACCAGAGTGTCTGCGGATGCAGGAAAGAAGCATATGTTGCCGTTGTATTTACTTTATAATGTTATGGTTGTATGCCGAGTGGTCATCAAAATGAACTATCAAAACGTATGACATGGACAATTCATTGGCATATCATGTTACCAAGCATAAAACAACCATTTTTTTATATAAACAGCCAACAACAATGCTTTATGGAGCAGTTTATTTATTGAGTATCGAATGAAAAAAAAAAATCAAATATAATGTGAGCGCTCAACAACTCGTTATGAACTTTGTACATCACACGCTTCATTCTCTGAGACTACATTCTCCCAGAAAAATCAGGTCGTGAAACCTTCAGATATTTTTCCAATGCCTCTCCACACGCCATGTCTGGAAAATTGTTGCGTGACTAGAAAATACCTATAAATTTTATTTACTAATTATGCAAAAATGAAACAGCACCTTTCTTTTTAGACTGAAAGAAAATGTCCAAAGCTAATTTTAATTATTACATAAATCGTGACCATTTATTCATAAAAAGAGTTAAACACAACATGCATTTATTTGATTCCTGATAAAGTTGATATTTACTTCCAATATCCACTTTCACCAAAGCAGGTGAGAGCCACTCTCCAGAAGTTTTCTACCAAAAAAAAAAAAAAAAATACTCTCCAGAAGTCTAGCACTTCAAAGGGATTTTCAGGATCAATCATGAATTCATAGAATGATTGACGTTATTGCATCATCAGAAAGTATTTTTCTACATAAATTACAAAGAAAAAAGATTTTTTTTTGTTTCTAATAACTTCTGGTACTTCATAGCGAACAAAGAATACACAGAGGAATCTCATCTCATAAAATCCATGGATCTCGACAAAAGACAAAAAGTGTCTAGACCATAGTTGGCTTTGACAGCTAACAGACACCCCTCAATGTCCAATTTAACCACTCAAATCCTATGTCTATGGAGAAACCCATATTTGGAAACAAGAAAATTAAGGTGATGTTGATAATGGGATAAGGACATGGAGGCTCGAAATTGTGTAGGCATACGGCTAACCTCTCCCCCACCTGTAGTATCTTGGAGCAACGTGCGCACCGGGAAGGAATGAAATAGAGAGGAAAAAGGTTCATATCTCACAAAGCAACAAAAGACTAACCCCACCTTGAGATGCTTACCCAATTAAACCGGAAAGCAGTTTCACATTGCTACAGCAAGCAACATCATACGAAGAAGCGCCAAAAACTTTAAAAAACAAGATCCATTCCTTTTGGCTAGCTTGTTTTGATTCTCCCACTAAAACAAACAGACCGCATTGAGGCTTTACATGCAACAACACATTCCTCGACCACATAAAATGTTAACCTGATTTTGATGATGAACTTAAGCAATGCGTTACTCATAGTCAGCAGTAATGTTTCATGAGTTACGTGCTTGTCTCTAGTGAAGAGTTTGAGCAATGTGTTGCTGAATCACAACTGGTAACTGTTATATGTTACAGTGAGTTGTTGCTGTGATATTACGAATATATTGAAAATATGGAAACAAATTTTCAATACCCACGTTTTATTTTGGGTTATCTTAGATAATTCGTCTAAGTGTCCAAATTCATTTAAATGTGGTTTAATGATCTCATTATAAAGATTTAGGTAACTAAATATTATGAGATTATCTTTCCAAGTTTATTTTTTAGAAACAAAATTTGTTTCTGATATCTTGCACAATGTTACGCTGAAACAGGATAAAATATCTAATCAAAATATTTTTTCTTGATAATAATCGACCAGATAAGATTATGATTAGATTATAAAGATTAGAAATAATTTATCTGATTAAGATAAGTGAGGAAAGTTACCGTTGGTACTTACTCTCTGTACGCGCGCCTACCGGCCTAGCACGTGCGTGGCGGTTCGGACGACACGAGGATCCGGGCCCGCTCCCCAAGGCCCAACCGATCGACGTCATTAATCGGGCGTCGGACGCTGTGGAAGTAGTTGAGTGATCCCTCCCTGGGTTCCTAAACTGGGCCTGCTCGGGCATTCGCCGACCGTCCCTGTTTTCCTAAGAGGCGGAGGGCGAAAGGCGGAGCATGATCCGAAGAAGGAACTTTCGAGAGAAATCGGGAGCAACTCGGGTCATCCGTTCCTCAGCCAAAATGGCTCCGTAAAAAAAAGGTTGTTGTTGTTTAATCTAGGTAAACTATACGGAGTCGCCACCGACTTTATTTATAAAATCTGTTTTAAGTCGGAAAAAATAGTTGTTCGAGGATCCTTAATTACTGACGCTTACACTTAGACATGCGAAAAGGTGGCGTTTGCTCCAAAGAATTTGTTTCTGTTTAACGGTCGTTGGACCCGATCCAAGCATCACTCCGAACTCATGTCTCTATTTTACGGGCATTGGACCCGATTCGGGCTTTTTGGGCCCGAACTCATATTTATTTGTTTTACAAATAACATGCGATGATAATCCTATGGGCCTAAGACATGCGGACAGGCACAGACAATTATTGAGATCAAAGGGAGCGGGGAAGGGGGGTGATCGTGGGCCTATGCACTTGGGCCCACGACCCGTTACATGTGGAAATAAAGAAAATCGGGAGGCCCGCACTACCCTCATGTACCCGTGGCCCGGCCTGGGGAGGGGGGGTGCTTATGTTGTTGAATTCGTCACTTGGGGCTGCGTTGGTGACATGCCTCCACCACGGGTTCCCCGAAGTTTCCATTTAAAATTGTTTATGCAAAAGAAAAAAGAAGTGGTTAGAAAAATTTAAATAATAACAATAATTTAATCTGTCACCAATTACATATTGTTCTTGTGTTTCTGTTTTTTTAAGTAAATTAATTATTATTTTTTAATTAGT
>JARUPY010000402.1:0-70895 GCA_029817715.1 Melastoma dodecandrum | reverse complement strand
GGTGCGCGCGACACGAGATCCAGCTTCGCTTCGCGCGCAATCGCGCGGGCCGCAAGGGCTGGCTGCCAGGAGAGCGGCCGAACGCCGCCTTGCATCGGCGGCCAAAGCACCCGATGTCTGCCGCGCCCTGCCCCGGAGAGTCCGCGTGTCCGTCGAGCCTGATATCATCGTCTCGGGTGCCGGAGCCTCCGGCCTTGCCGCGGCCATTCGCGCTCGCGAAGGACCGGCTTCTCCGTCGTCTGCGCCGGCGTGTCGGACACGACCCCCAACGGTCGCAACACGGTCGCCCTCTTCGAAGGCTCGCTGCGCCCACCTCGCGGCGATGGGCGTGTGGCCGCGCTTCGAGACCGACGCGCAGCCGATCCGGGCCATTCGGATGATCGACGACACCGGCGCGCGGATCCCGGTGCCGCCGCTCACGCTCGAGGCGCGGGAGATCGACCTCGCCGCGCTCGGCGCCAATGTCGAGAACCACAAGCTCGTCGCTGGCCTGCTCGCCGAAGCGAAGGCGCTTCCAAACGTGCGGCTCACCGGTGCCAAGCTCGCCGACATCGCCTTCGAGGACGACCGCGTCGTTGCGCGGGACGCCTCCGGCCAAATTTCCGCGCGCCTGCTGGTCGCCGCCGACGGCAAGAAGTCGCCGGCCCGGCTCGCGGCCGGTATCGGCGCCCGCGCCTGGACCTACAAGCAGGTGGCACTGACCGCCCTGCTCTCGCACCGCAAGCCGCACGACGGCCTGTCGGTCGAGTTCCACACCCGCGGCGGCCCCTGCACGCTCGTGCCGCTGCGCGCCACGGCCGAGCACCCGCATCGCTCCTCGCTCGTCTGGCTGATGGATCCGCGTGAGGCCGAGCGGCGTCTCGCACTGGACGACGACGCGCTGGCGATCGAGCTGCAGCACCAGACGCGATCGGTGGTCGGGCGCATCGCCTTCGGCCAGGCGCGCGGGCATTTCCCGATGGGCGGACTGAAGGTCAGCCGCCTCGTCGGCCCACGCGTCGCGCTGATAGGCGACGCGGCGCACGCCTTCCCGCCCATCGGCGCGCAGGGCCTCAACCTCTCGCTGCGCGACCTCGCCGAGCTCGTCACCACGCTCGTTGCCGCCCGCGACGCCGGCGTCGACATTGGCAGCCTCGAGGCGCTGCGCCCTTACGAGCGCGCGCGCCGCCGCGACATCGCGCTGCGCACCAGCGGCGTCGACGTGCTCAACCGCTCCATCATGACGGACTTCGCGCCCGTCGATGCGGCGCGCGGCGTCGGCGCGGTGGCGCTGCGGCTCGTCGGTCCGCTGCGGCGGGCGATCATGCGCGAGGGCATCTTGCCGCCGGGGCCGCAGATGCCGCTCGGCCCGATCATTCCATCGGGGCCCACAGTTTGACGGCGAACCCGCGGGCATCGAGCGCCCAGGTCTCGCCGGTGATCGCCGGCTGCCCGGCCTCGCATCTGTAATTATACTGCGAATCGTGGCCGACGACGTAGAGCGGCACGAAGTCGGTGGCCTTCACCTCCGCGCAGTAGCGGGTGACGGCGGGGTTGCCCTTTGCGGTGGAGATCTTCGCGCACGGCAGGTCGGCGCCGGTGAAGCAGGCGTAGAGCTTCCCGCCCATGCAGCGGTAGTTGGCGCCGGCCCGCATCATCTTGTCGGACTGGCCGCCCCTGGCGCCGGGGAACAGGGTCTTGAAGGCGCGCACGAAGCCCTGGCGCAGGGCCGGATCGTAGGGGCGGACGCTATCGTCGTTGCCGACCCGCGCGCAGGTCTCGGCCGGATCCGCGTGGACAGCCGTGGCCGAAAGAGCCAGAGCCAGCAGCAACACGACCCCGCGCATGGCACCCTCCTGGAACCCGCTCCCCCCGGAGCGCGCCGGCGCCCATCATAAGCGCGCGTCGGCGATCTCAGCTACTCGCCGAGGCTCGCGATCGTCTCGTCGAGCGGCGTCACGACCCGGAAGCCGATGAACGACGTGCTGAGCGACCTCGGATACCAGTTGCGATCGGTGATCCGCAGGCCAGACGCGTTGTAGTTCCAGGCGCCGCCGCGCAGGAGCGCCATCGTCTCGTCACCGCCCGGCCAGGCCGTGCCGTCGACGGGCGCGCCCTTGTAGTCGGGGTGCCAGCCATCCTCGCACCATTGCCAGACGTTGCCTTGGACGTCGTAGAGGCCCCAGCGGTTTGGCGGGTAATGCCCGACAGGCTGCGTGCCGCGACGGCGGCCCGTCTTCGCGGAGCAGGACGAGCCGGGGCCGCCGTCATAGCTTGCCTTCGTGCAGTCGATCGCGTCGCCCCAGGCATAGGTCGTCGTCGAGCCGGCACGGGCCACGTATTCCCACTCCGCTTCGGTCGGCAGCCGGTAGTCGCGTCCCGTCCTCTTCGAAAGCCAGGCGGCATACGCCTTGGCGTCGCGCCAGGAGACGTTGATGACGGGATGGCGTCCCCTGCCCCAGCCCTCGTCCGGCGGCGACGGGTTGCTCGCGCAGCCGCCGTCGCGCGCGCAGGCCGCCCATTCCTCGAAGGTGACGTCGAACCGGCCGACGGCGAAGGGACGGCGGAAGGCGACGGTGTGCTGCGGCTGCTCGCGCGCATACCGGCTCGAGCCCATGACGAAAGCGCCGGCCGGCACCACGACCATCGACGGGCAGCCGTCCCTGCAGTCCGCGAACGTGTCGCCGGGCTTCAAGGGGGCCGGTCGCGCGGCTTTGGCGGGCTCGGCGACGCAAGGCGGTGCCAGAGCGACGAGAGTGAGGGTGAGGGTGACGGCGCCAATGGAGACCCGCATGTCGCGACCTCGCCAGTTGCGTTCGCGCCATCCGGGGCGCGACGAAACAACGGCGCGATCCGCCCGACCCTACTGTTGGCGACCCCGGTAGGGCTCGAACCTACGACCTGCCGCTTAGAAGGCGGCTGCTCTATCCAGCTGAGCTACGGGGCCAAACTCTCGCGACCGGCCGTCAGTGGGTCCACATCCCGCGCCGGGTCGACTTGAAGTTGTCGGAATAGGCCAAAACCTTGCGCTCGATCGGCTTCTCCTCCTCGACGCGATAGGCGATGCCGTTGCGCTCGGCATAGGCCACCGCCTCGTCCTTCGTCGCGAAGCGCAGCGTGATCTGGCGGTTCATGTCGGACGACGAGGTCCAGCCCATCAGCGGCTCCACCTCAGGGGCGCTCGCCGGCTCGTAGACAAGCACCCAGAGCTTCGTCGCGCCCTTGCCGGACTGCGTCGCCGAAGGCGACGGCTTGTAGATGCGTGCGCTCATCGAGCCTTCCCGAACCCTTTGTCGAACCAAGCGAACCCTGTGTGCGGCGGCCTGGTCGGGGCAGCAGGATTCGAACCTGCGACCTATAGTTCCCAAAACTATCGCGCTACCAGACTGCGCTATACCCCGCGGGCCGGGACGCCGTCTCGGGTCGCATGAGGGGCGGAAGGCGTCAAGGTGGGGCGTCGGCGCAAGCGAGCTTCTCGGATTCGCCTTGCAAAGCCTGCGGAGGCGGCGCTGACGCCATGCCGCCGATGCGCACGCAAGCAGCAGCAGCTGCGTGCGAGAACCGAAGTGTTCCATAGGGATCGTCCGCATCTACAAAACGCGGACTGAGCTTAAGTATTGTCTGACGAGGCGATACTGCTCTTTCAACGTGCGAACGATAGCTTCCCGTTTCTCGTGGACAAGCAACCGGGGGAAGAGGAGCCCGACGACAAGGCTCGGCCTCGACGGCGCACCGGAACCTGCCAGCGAGCTGGCAGACCGCATGACTCCAGGGACGGAATCCTATGATCACTCTCGACGAAGCACGTTTAATCATTGGCGTGGCGGAAGCGAAGGCCGACGAGGTCGGCCAGCCCATGAACATAGCTGTGGCCGATCCCGGCGGGCACCTGATTGCCCATGCGCGCATGGACGGTGCATGGTTCGGCAGTATTGATATTGCAATTAAGAAAGCCTTCACGGCGCGGGCCTTCGACATTTCCACGTGCGAACTCGCGAAACTCGCCCAGAGCGGTTGCGACTTCTTCGGCATCGATGCGTCTAACCAAGGGCAGGTGATGATCTTCGCCGGCGGCATTCCCCTCTACCGAGACGGCCATGTCGTCGGCGCCATCGGGGTCAGCGGCGGTTTGGGCTGGCAGGATCAGGCTGTCGCCGAAGCGGGCGCCAAATACTTCAACGCACGGGCGCAACCCGTCGCCGCCTGACCAGCGCCAGCAAACCCATCCCGGCCCACGAGTGTAGCGACCGTCCGGCGTGGACCGCTCACGCGCCGCGAGCGGCCTCCTTGCCGGCTTCACGTTCCCGCTCGATCCGCTCCGCCGAAACGCGCCTCATTTGCCTTCGCAGCCAGATGACGCCGCCAGCGAGCACACCCACGTTAATGAGGATGACGACGGCGATCGCGACGGGCGGGCTCATGCAGGATCCGGTTCGCAAGAGCTGAGAAAAACGAAGCCCGTCTCAAGGCTTCCTGTTGCGACGAGACTGTGAGTTTGCTGGCGCGCCCAAGGGGAATCGAACCCCTGTTTTCGCCGTGAAAGGGCGACGTCCTAGACCGCTAGACGATGGGCGCGTGGGTGGTGCCTTTAGCACGGCGATCGGCGCGAGAACAGAGGTCCGCGACGTCGCGGTGGCGGCGGCGGAAAGGCGGCATTAAGGCAACACTGTTGCTCGATTGGGACAGACTTGCGCGACCTGCCTCTCAGGCCGTCTCTACCAGCAGCAGCTCCGCATCGCCCTGCGCCGTGATGCGGAGCTTTCGTTCCCTTGCGATCGCGGCGCCGTCGCGCTCGCCAAGCGTCACGCCGTTCACCTCGACCGTGCCGCGCGCGACGACGAGATAGGCGTCCCGCTCGTCGTCGAGCGGATGCTCGATCTGCGAGCCGGCGGCCAGCGTCGCGCCGGAGACGCGGGCGTCGGCGCCGATCTCCAGCGCGTCGCCGTTGCCCGCGAGGCCGCTCGCCAGCGCGACGAAGCGGCCGTCGCGCGCCGCGCGCGGAAAGGGGCGCGTGCCCCAGCGCGGCGCGCCGCCGGCCTTGCGCGGAAACAGCCAGAGCTGGAACAGCCGCGTCGTCTCGGCCTCGCGGTTCACCTCGGCATGGGTGATGCCGGAGCCGGCGCTCATCACCTGCACGTCGCCGGCCTCGGTGCGACCGGCGTTGCCGAGCGAATCCTCGTGGGTGATCGCGCCTTGCCGGATATAGGTGACGATCTCCATGTCGCGGTGCGGATGCATCGGGAAGCCGTGGCCGGCGGCGATCTCGTCGTCGTTGAGCACACGCAGCGCGCCCCAGCCCATCCGCTCGCGGTCGTGGTAGTTGGCGAACGAGAAATGGAAGCGCGCTCTCAGCCACCCGTGGTCGGCGCGACCGAGCGCGGTGAAGGGTCTGATCTCGATCATCGGGGACAAGTCCGGGGCCGCCCATTTCCGGCCCGCGCGGCGCGCTGGGTCCGGAACCGGCCACTTCTACGTTGGCGGAGAGGTGGGCGCGCCCCTGGCGTTTGTGAAGCCCCGTCTTCAATCCCTCATGGTGAGGAGCGCGGAGCGCGTCTCGAACCAGGAGGATTTAGGTTGCTCGAACCGCGGACCGCCTCGTGGTTCGACACGCGCTGCGCGCGGCTCACAATGAGGCTACTGCGGGCACCCTAGTCCCCCTCGCGCTTCATCAGGAACAGCAGCACCGACCGGCCTGTCGCCTCGTAGACGTCACCCGGCTTGAAGGACGGCGTCTCGGCGAGCGCCGGCTGGTTCGTGTCGAGCAAAAGCTCCCAGGCCTTCCCGTCCGGCGTCTCCGGCAGGGTGAAGCCGACGCCGTCGCGCCATCCGTTGAAGACGAGCAGCATGGTCGCATCGCTGCCGCGTTTCTTCACGCCCGTGACCTGCGCCCGGCCGTCCATGAGCATCCCGACGCAGCGGGTGTTGGTATCGCCCCAGTCGCCGGCCCCCATCTCCTGGCCGCTGGTGGCGATCCAGGTGAGCTCCTTGAACTGGCCGTCCTCGTTGTAGTCGCCCGAGAGGAAGCGCGAGTGGCGCAGGATCGGGTACTTGTGGCGCAGCGCCGTCAACTTCTTCGTGAAGTCGAGCAGCGACTGGCCCTTCTCGCCGAGGTTCCAGTCGAGCCAGGAGATCTCGGAATCCTGGCAGTAGGCGTTGTTGTTGCCGCCCTGGGTGCGGCCGAACTCGTCGCCGGCGAGGATCATCGGCGTGCCCTGCGCGAGCAGCAGCGTCGACATGAAGTTGCGCATCTGCTTGTTGCGCAGCTTGATGATCGCGGGATCGTCGGTCGGCCCTTCGACGCCGCAGTTCCAGGAGCGGTTGTCGGAATTGCCGTCCTTGTTGTCCTCGTTGTTCGCCTCGTTGTGCTTCTCGTCGTAGGTGACGACGTCGTTCAGCGTGAAGCCGTCGTGCGCGGCGATGAAGTTGACGCAGGCCCAGGCGCGGCGGCCCTGGTGGTTGAAGCTCTCGGCCGAGGCGCAGAGGCGCGAGGCCAGCGTGCCGACCGACGAGCGCCCGCGCCAGAAGTCGCGGACGTCGTCGCGGAACTTGTCGGTCCACTCGGCCCAGCCCGGCGGGAACGAGCCGACCTGATAGCCGCCCGGCCCGATGTCCCACGGCTCGGCGATCAGCTTCACCTTGGCCAGCACCGGGTCCTGCCCGACGGCCTTGAGGAAACCGGATTGGTTGTCGAAGCCGTTCGGCTCGCGGGCGAGGATGGTGCCGAGGTCGAAGCGGAACCCGTCGACGTGCATCTCCTCGACCCAGTAGCGCAGCGAATCCGTCACCATCTGGATGACGCGCGGATGCGACAGGTTCACCGTGTTCCCGGTGCCGGTGTCGTTGACGTAGTAGCGTTTCTGATCGGGCAGCAACCGGTAGTACGAGGCGTTGTCGATGCCCTTGAATGACAGCGTCGGCCCGAGCTCGTTGCCCTCGGCAGTGTGGTTGTAGACGACGTCGAGGATGATCTCGAGCCCGGCCTCGTGGAAGCGGGCGACCATCTCCTTGAACTCGCGCAGCGAGTTCGGCACGTCGGCCGCGTAGCGCGGCGTCGGCGCGAAGAAGCCGATCGTGTTGTAGCCCCAGTAGTTCGCGAGGCCCTTGTCGACGAGATAGTCGTCCTGCACGAAGGTGTGGATCGGCAGCAGCTCGACCGAGGTGACGCCGAGCGCCTTGATGTAGTCGACGACCTCCTTCTGGCCGAGGCCCTTGTAGGTGCCGCGCAGGTTTTCGGGCACCTTCGGGTTCAGCTTGGTGAAGCCCTTGACGTGGGTCTCGTAGGTGATCGTGTCGTCCCACGGCACGCGGAAGCCCGAGGGCTCGCCGTGCCAGTCGAAGTTCTGGTCGACGATCACGCACTTCGGCATGAACGGCGCCGAATCGCGCTCGTCGAAGGTCGTGTCGTCGCCTGATTCCATCTGGTAGCCGAAGAGGGCCGGGTTCCACTCGAGCTCAAAGGCGTGCGCGCGGGCGTAGGGGTCGAGCAGCAGCTTGTTGGGGTTGAAGCGGTGCCCCTCCTCTGGCCGGTAGGGCCCGTACACGCGGTAGCCGTAGAAGGTGCCGGGATGGACGCCCTCGAGATAGCCGTGGAAGATCTGGTCGGTGTACTCGGGCAGCTCGATGCGCGAGGTCTCGCGCTTGCCGGTCTCGTCGAAGAAGCAGACTTCCACCTTGGTGGCGTTGGCCGAGAACAGCGCGAAGTTGGTCCCCTTGCCGTCCCAGTGCGCGCCGCGCGGGTGGGGCAGGCCTTCCCTGACCTTGATCGTCGTGGGTTCGGTCAAGGAAAGCTCCATGTTGGTCGGGCGGAACGAAATGCGGCGCCCGTGCGTCGCACGTAACGAGCGCCGGGCCAAGACGTTCACGCAGGTTGGGTGATCCGCCTGCGGCGGGACTAAAAGCCCGCCGGCAGGGCGTTGATACGCAACGCCTATGACGCTGTCATCATGGCGGGCGCGGCGTGGCTCTCAGGCCGCGAGCGCGTAGACCGTGGCGGCCGCCAGCATCTCGACGCGGCGGCGGGCGAGGCGCTCGAGCGCTTCCTCGTCGGCGCCCCACTGGCGCATCTGGTAGTCCTCGTCGACACTGGCGGCGGCGAAGGCGGCGTCCGCGCTCATCGCGCCATGCGCCACGGCCAGCGCCATCAGCACCGAGCCGGTGAGGCTCGTCATCACCGAGAGCGCGGCGAGGCGCAACGCGCCGGCCGGACCGTCGGCGATCGCCGACACCGCGGTGCGCACCGCCGCGAGAGACGGCGCGGGCTGGGTGACGAACATCACCGCCTGGGTGCAGATGAAGCTCGCGCCAAGCGTCTCGCGCGCAAAGGCGAGCACCGGGTCCCAGGCCGCCTCCTGCGCCGCGACGAGGGTGGCGGGATCGGCGGCGCGGTAGCAGACGAGGTCGCTCTCGGCGAACTTCTCGATCTCCGCCGCCGTCGCGGCCATGGTCTTCGCCACGCCGTCGAGCGCCGAGTTGACGAGGCGGGTCAGCGGCATGGTGCCGGGGTCGACGATCTCGCCCTGCCCCGCCCATTCCGCGGCGATCGCCTCGGCGAGCGACTGCGTCGGCACGACAAGCGGCGCCTTGGCGGGCGTGCGCACCGGCTTGCCGTCGAGCATGGGGCCGAAGCCGCCGTCCTGCGCTGCGACGGCGACGTCTTTATAGAAGCGGCGCGGCAGCGACCGCTGCAGGTCGCGGCGGGCCATGGCGACGGGGTCGATCGGCTCGCGCGGGCCGGGCGCGAGGTCGTCGCGGAGGGTCTTCGGCTCGTTGCTCACGCGGCTTCGCGATCCGCCGGCCGCGGGAGCTGCGCCTCGACCGCCTCAAAACTGTCGGCGACGCTCGTCGCGCCCGCGGCGAGGAGCGCGGCCGCCGGGTGGTAGCCCCAGGCGACGCCGAGCGGCGTCACGCCGGCGGCGACCGCCATCGCCATGTCGAAGCTTGTGTCGCCGACCATTGCCGTTGCCGCGCCATCGATGCCGGTCTCGCCCATCGCCGCCAGGAGCATCGACGGATCGGGCTTGGAGGGATGGTCGTCCGAAGTCTGCACCGTGACGAAAAGCTCGCGCCACCCTTGCGCCTCGAGCAGCAGCGCAACGCCGCGGCGCGACTTGCCGGTGGCCATGCCGAGCAGTGTGCCGGGCACGGCGGCGAGCCTGGCGAGCGATTCGCGGGCGCCTGGAAACAGAGGCTCTTCGTAGGAGGGTTGCCGGCGCAGGTCGTGCCACGCGTCCTTGTAGGCCTCGGCGAGACCGGCGACGGGCGCGTTGGGGCCGGCGAGGACGAGAAAGGCCTCGTGCAGGGAGAGGCCGACGACCGACAACGCCGTCGCGCGCGAAGGCGCTTCGAGGCCGAATGCGGCGAAGGCCTTGGCCTGCGCCGCGACGATCTGATGCTGGCTGTCGACGAGCGTGCCGTCGACATCGAATACGATAAGTCTCACACACCCTCCAGAGGCGCGCGCCGGTTGGCGAAGCGCGATGCCTCAGCCGTGGTTCTTACCCCTGGCGCACGTCCTAACGTAGGACTTCATCTCGTCCCCGGACAAGCCCTTCGACTTAGCCTCGTCGCGGCACGCCATGCGGCCGGCGAGCTCGGGATGCTCCTTGGTGACGCAATCCTCGATAGCCTTCTTCCGGTCCGGCCCCTTCAGGTTCTGCGACTGGATCTCGGTGCGGCAGGCCTGGATCGCCTGCTTCATCTTCCCGCCCTTGCCGCCGCCTGCCCCGCCGGCGCCGGCATCGGCGGGAGGAGCTCCCGCATCGGCGCCGGGCGGAGGCGCGCCGGCATCCTGTGCAAAGGCTGGGACCGCGAGCAGCATCGTGGCGGCGGTCAGGGCGATAACGAGTGATTTCATCGGTCGAACTCCTCCGGTCGGCGGGCCCCATCGCATGTTCGAGGGAACGACGCGCCAGCTCCGAAGCCACCGCGGGTCACATGAGGTTTTGTCTTTCTCTGGGCATCGCGTGGAAGTTTGTTCTCGCGCCCGGCCTGCGACGATCACGCTTGCTTGATCATCCCGCCGTCTTCAGCCGGTCGTCTTGAGCCCCGGCCGATCGCGACTGAGGCCGGCGGCCGCCAGTTCGCTCTCGTAGGCCGCCCATTTCGCGCCGAGCGCGCAGCCCATCTCGTGCAGATAGCTCCACGTGTAAATCCCGGTGTCGTGCCCATCGTCGAAGGCGAGCTTTACCGCGTAGCTGCCGATCGGATCGACGGCTCTGATGCTCACGTCGCGCTTGCCGCCGGTGATCTTGCGCTCGCGCCGGCTGTGGCCCTGGACTTCGGCGCTGGGGCTCATCACCCGCAAAAGCTCCGCCGGCAGGTCGAAGGCGCGACCGTCATCGAACGAAACCTTGAGGTTTCGGCCTCCGTCCTGCAGTTTCAGTTCCGTCGGCCAGGCGACATGCGCTTCCGGCATCTGCAAATCCTCCGGCTTCCAAGCCCGCCCATCACCGCTATATGAGCATCATGATTTCATCCAATGCGCTGGCGCCCGCTGCCGACGCCGACCCTGCCGCACGTGCCGGGGATGCGCCGCTCGTCGACCCCTTCGGGCGCCGCATCAGCTACATCCGCGTGTCGGTCACCGATCGATGCGATTTCCGCTGCGTCTATTGCATGGCCGAGGACATGCAGTTCCTGCCGAAGCGCGACCTGCTGTCGCTCGAGGAGCTGGACCGGTTGTGCTCGGCGTTCGTGCGCCGCGGCACGCGCAAGATCAGGCTGACGGGCGGCGAGCCGCTGGTCCGGCGCGACCTGATGCGCCTCGTCCGCAGTCTCTCGCGCCACCTTAAGTCCGGCGCGTTGCAGGAGCTGACGCTGACCACCAACGGGTCGCAACTCGCCCGCTTCGCGCACGAACTGGCTGACGCCGGCGTCCGCCGCATCAACGTCTCGATGGACAGCCTGGACGCCGACAAGTTCGCCGCGATCACGCGACGCGGCGACCTCGGCGTCGTCATGAAGGGCCTCGATGCCGCGCAAGCGGCCGGCCTCGCCGTGAAGATCAACATGGTGGCGTTGCAGGGCGTCAACGACGGCGAGATCGCCCCGATGATCGAGTGGGCGCACGGTCGCGGCATGGACGTCACGCTGATCGAGGTGATGCCGATGGGCGAGATCGGCGAGCAGCGTATCGACCAGTACCTGCCGCTGTCGCGCGTCCGGGCCGACCTGATGGATCGCTTCACGCTGACCGACCTGGCCTACAAGACGAGCGGACCCGCCCGCTACGTCAAGGTCAAGGAGACGGGCGGCCGGCTCGGCTTCATCACGCCGATGACGCATAATTTCTGCGAGAGCTGCAACCGCGTCCGCGTCACCTGCACCGGCACGATGTACATGTGCCTCGGCCAGGACGATGCCGCCGACCTGCGGGCGCCGCTGCGCGCCTCGGGCGAGGACACGCTTCTCGACGAGACGCTCACCGCGGCGATCGTCCGCAAGCCGAAGGGGCATGACTTCGTCATCGACCGCGGCTCCGACCGGCCGGCTGTGAGCCGCCACATGAGCGTCACCGGCGGCTGACGCGAGGGCTGCCCTGCCCCCGGCCAGGGCTGCTTCGAGCCACCTGATCTCCCGGTCTCCGCGCGGCGCGCAATGCTGCGATGCAACCCAGATATTGCATCGCAGCAAAGCACGCTTAGCTATCTCCCCGGGAGATTTTAAATGAACATGCACGCACACACCGGGATCGTCGTGCCGGAACGGGCGCCGTCGGCGTCCTCGCCGGTCGCCTCCGACCGCATCCGCGCCCTGGCGATCCGCGCCATCGAGGGCGCGCCGGCGCTCACCGCCGGCGAGATGCGCGAGCTGGCGGAAGCCATCCTCGAGCACAACGCCCGCTCCGAGGCTGCCGAGGACTGATCCCGGCCGGCTGACGGACGCTTGGCGTACCGCCGCGCCGCACGCGGCGTACGCGCCTACCTCGCTATCCAGCCGCGACCGCAAAGGCCGCGGCCGCCCTGCCGTATTCGACTGGGAATGCGATCAGTTCAGGCCACGCCCCGCCGGCCGCTGGGTGGCGCCCGTCGCGGCCGCGCACGACGCGCCCGTGATGTCGGCGATGCAGACCTCGCGATCCGCCATGCGGGTGCCGGTGTGGGTCTCGACGCTCCGCTCGAAGCTGTAGACGCCCTTGATCGCGCGGTCGGCCATCGCGCCGCTCACCGTAAAGAGCGACGCGGCGATCGCGACGGCAATTACAAAAGTCCTCATCTTTTTTTCTCCTTTGCTCGTGCTGAGAGAATAGAGACGTCTGAGGACCCAGGTTTTTCCGCTCTGTAACAAAGCATGTGGTCCAAGGCGCCGGGCGGAGACTTGCCGCGGCGGTCTGCGAGCGCGCATCTCATACCGTCGTTCTAAGACTTCGATCGCCTCGTACTTTTCGGCTCGCAGCGTATGGTGCTCGCAATTTCCGCGAGCGGCCCGCGGACGCCTCGACGGCCACGTCTTCGAGACCCGTAGTCGCAGTTGATGCACCCAGCTTCACGTCTCCCCCGCCTGAAGCCGCTGCTTTCAAACCTTTGGTGCCGACTGCTCATCCGCCGGCGGCGCCTTGCGCAGGCCGAACTGAAGCTGTCGGCTGCGATCGCGGCCTATCCCCGACACGCAGGGCTTTTGCGGGCGGCGGCCGTCGTCGCGCAGAACCAGGGACGGTACGCGGAGGCCGCTGAGCGATGGCGCGCTCTCTGCGCCCTCCAGCCCTACCTGCACGTGGCCTGGGGCAACCTGGCCGCCTGCCAGCGCTTGCTGCATCGGCTCCCCGACGCGTCGCGCTCCGTCGCCAAGGCGCTCGCGCTGGCGCCTGAGAAGGCCTGGCTCAAGACCGAGGCGGCGCGAATTTTCGACCAGCTGGGCGAGCAGGAGCGCTCTGCGCCGCTGTGGACGGAGCTTGTCGAACGGCCGGATGCCTCGGCCGAGACATGGCAGGGCCTCATCGAGGCCGAGCTGCGGCTGGGTCATCTCGAGGCCGCCGAACGCGCCCTCGCGACAGCCTCGTCGCGCTTTCCTACCCATCGCCACGTCCACGCCGCGAACGGTGCCGTCGCGATGCATCGCGACGATTGGGACGCGGCCTCCGAGATCTGGTCGCGCTACGCGACGCTCTATCCCGACGATTGGGTGGGCGGCTTCTACCGCGAGCGGGCGGCGACGATGCTGCAGTTCGAGCGGGCCGAGCGGCAGCTCCCGCAGCCGTCCTACGCGCCTGTCGCGGTCGGCCATGTGCAGGACGAGAGCATCCGCCAGCTTCTGCTTCGCTTCGAGAGCATCGGCGAGGATTGCGAGTTCGGCAGCGTGCAGCGCCGCTACGGCGCGGAGCCGCTCGGCCTGCTGCGCTGGAACGACACCAGCTATGCCAACCTCGCCGCGGCACGCGAGCAGGATTTCGCCGGCTGCGGCTCGCCCGAGACGACCGTGCTCGACGTCGGCGAGATCGACGAGGTCTACGTGCGCGATCGGCGTTGGGACCTCGGCATGCACACGTTCCTGTTCGCCCGCGAGGTCTCGCTGGAGACCCTGTTTCCCAAGATGTGCCGGCGGCTCGTCTTCCTGCGGGACAAGTTCATCGACGATCTCGCCGAAGGCGCGAAGATCCTGGTCTTCAAGTCGGATGCCATCAACATCCGCGAGCTGCAGCACCTCCACAGCCTTCTGCGTGCGACCGGGCCGGCGCGCTTGCTGCACGTGCGGCACTGCCACTGGGCCGGCCTGCAGGGCTGGCCCCGCGGCGAGCCGGGCGAGGTCAAGGCGATCTCGCGCGACCTCTTCGTCGGCTACATCAGCCGGATGGGCGATCTCGAGGACATCTGCTTCGACGAGTGGGTCGGCCTGTGCCGAAGCGCCGTCGAGGCCACGGCGCGCGACGCGCATCGCCTCGACGGAGCAGACGCTACTCCGAGATGTTCCCCGCCCTGATGTTGCGCGCCCGCACCGCCGCCTCCAGCCGGCGGCGACGGCGCCCGTAGAGCGAGCGCGCCTCGCGCATCTCGGCATCGGCGGTGAGGACGATCGTCCACTTCGGCGGATCGGGCGCGCGCCTGGCGACGAGGTCGATGCCGAGCGCCTCGAAGGCGCGGAGCACGTGGCCGATCTCGAGCGTCGCCTTGCCGTTCTCGAGCGACGAGATCCATTGCCGCGAGACGCCGGCGGCGCGGGCGACGTCGCTCTGCTTCAGCCGCAGGTAGCTGCGGCAGGCCGCCGCCTCGCGACCGATGTCGCGCGGTGTCCTGATGTCCATGTCACCCTCCCTCGGTGACGGATTGCGTTGCCGTGCGACGACACGGCCGCGCGGATCGGTGGCTCGGTGCCGACGCGATGCGATCCGGCGTCCGCGAACGGCGACGCCGGCGGGGCCACGTGTCGTCGCCCGGCGACACGTGTGTGGTCGGTGCCGGCGAGCGACGACGGGAGCTGGGCCAGTGCCGCCGTGCGGCGACCGCGCAAAGGCAACCAAGCCTCTGTGGCGACACGTGTTTTTCGATTGGGCCGGTCATGCTCGCACTTGCCAGGCTGTCGCGGATCAGGTAATACTACCTAGATCGGGGCAGGCCGGCAAGCGCGGCGGCGCCTACTCCACAACGATGCGCGGCGCCTGGCGCTGCCTGGCGCCTTCGAGCCCGGCGCGGACGCGGCCGGAGATCTCGCGGTAGGCCTGGCCCGCCGCGCTGTCGGGCGCCACCGCAACCGTCGGGCGGCCGGCGTCGGATTGCTCGCGGATCTGCAGAGCGAGCGGCACCTCGCCGAGGAAGGGCACGCCGAGCGTCTCTGCCTCGTGACGGGCGCCGCCGTGGGCGAAGATGTCGGAACGACCTTCACAATGCGGGCAGACGAAATACGACATGTTCTCGACGACGCCGAGGATCGGCACGTTGGTCTTCTGGAACATGGCAACGCCGCGCCGCGCGTCGATCAGCGCCAGGTCCTGCGGCGTCGAGACGATGACGGCGCCGGCGAGCGGCACGTTCTGCGCGAGGGTGAGCTGCGCGTCGCCGGTGCCGGGCGGCATGTCGACGACGAGGCAGTCGAGCTCGCCCCAGTCGACCTCGCGCAGGAGCTGGTTGATGGCGCTCATCACCATCGGCCCGCGCCAGATCATCGCCTCGCCCTCGGGCACCAGGAAGCCGATCGACATCGCCTTGAGGCCGAAGACGTAGAGCGGCTTCAACATCTTGCCCTCGAGCTCGGGCTTCACGCCGTCGAGCCCGAGCAGCCGCGGCAGCGACGGGCCGAAGACGTCGGCGTCGAGCAGCCCAACGCGCCAGCCGGAGGCGACGAGGCCGAGCGCGAGGTTGACCGCCGTCGTCGACTTGCCGACGCCGCCCTTGCCCGACGCCACCGCGATGATGCGCGCGACGCCGGGGACGGCGAGGTTCTTCGGCGCCGCGGGGCGGTGGCCGTGCGCCGGGCGCGCCGGGGCATCTGGCTTCTCGGCCGTCAGCGTCACGACGGCGCGCTCGACGCCGGGCAGCGCGGCGACCTGCTTCTCGGCCTCGGCGCGCATCGTCTCCATCGCCTCGGCGAGGCGCGGATCGCCGGTGAGCGCCAAAAACACCTTTCCCTCGCGGATGGTGAGGCCGGCGATGCCGTTGCTGCGCGACACGCAAGTCCGCCCGTCAGGTCCCGCGACGGTGCTCAAAGCCTCGAGCACTTCCTGTTCAGTGGTCATAACTCGCGTGCAATCCCGGGCCGGTGTGGCGATGCCCGTCATATAAGGGGAACCGGCGTCCTGCGCACCCGCCGGGCCGGCGATCGCGGGCCGCCGTCACGAGAGCGACGGAATTCGCGCTTAGGCGCCACCGCGCATGTCGAATTCGAAAGAACGCCCGCGCGCATCGCGCCTGACCGGTATGGCTATGATGCTCGCCGCGGCGATGGGCGCCCCGCCCTGCCGGGCCTCCGAGGTGCCGCCGCACCTGACGATCGCCAGCGAGGGAGCGCGCCCGCCGTACAACTACTTCGACGGCGACAAGCTGGCAGGCTTCGAGATCGACCTTGGCCGGGACCTGTGCCGGCGCATGGCGGTGACCTGCACCTTCGTGCCGGAGAGCTGGGACGACCTGATCCCCGGCCTGCTGGCCAAGCGCTACGACGCGATCATGGCGGCGATGGAGATCACGCCCGCGCGCTTGGCCGAGATCGCCTTCTCGGAGCCCTACATCCGCATGCCGTCGGCCTTCCTCGTGCGCAAGGACACCGACCTGACCGAGGCGACGCCAGACGCCCTCGCCGGCCGGCAGATCGGCCTCGAGAAGGGCGGCACGCACGAAGCTTTCCTGCGGAAGATCTATCCCGGCTCGCCGATCAAGACCTACGGGTCGCTGACCGACGCCATCCTCGACCTCGAGGCCGGCCGCGTCGACGCGGCGATCGGCGACAAGGACGCGGTCATGGCCTTTCTCGGGACCCGTCGCGACGCCAGCTGCTGCCGGATCCTCGCCGACGTGCCGCGCTACCCCGCCTTCTTCGGCGACGGGATCGGCATCGGTCTGCGCAAGGGCGACACGGCGCTGAAGACCGCGTTCGACAGGGCGCTCGTGGCCAGCATGGCCGACGGCACCTTCACCAAGATCCGAGAGCGGTAGTTCAAGTTTTCGATCAACTGATTGGAATGTTGGTTAACGTCAATTAAGCATCCATGCTCCAAGCCGTTCGTAAACGAGCTACCATGAACGCTGAAAGTCCGAGCTTTCGGCGAGTGTTACTTGATTCGTTACGGCTCCGGCGTTTTCTGTTGGGCGTTGGAGGCAATGATGTTGCAGACTATCCGAGCCCTTATCGCCGACCATGGCCGGCTTCCCGTCGCCGTCGAGACGCTGTCGAACGGCCAGGATCTTTACGCCGCCGGTCTCACGTCGTTTGCGGCGGTGCAGCTGATGCTCGCCCTCGAGGACGCATTCGACGTCGAGTTTCCGGAGCAGATGCTGAACCGTCGCTCGTTTGCGAGCATCGACGCGATCGCCGGCTGCCTGCAGCAGCTCGTGCCGGAGGCGGCATGATGACCGTCCAGACCACCGCCGACAGCGGCAAGAAGCTCGCAGAGCGCGGCGCCGAGGCGGCCGCGATCGCCGCCAGGCACGCCGGCGACGTCGACGCGAACCGGCGCTTCCCACGCGAGGCGATCGACGCGATGAAGCAGGGGCGCCTTCTCGGCGCGATGATCCCCGTCGATCTCGGCGGCGAAGGCGCGAGCCTCGCCGACATCGCCGAGATCTGCTCGCTCCTTGGCCAGCAGTGCTCGTCGGCCGGCATGGTCTACGCGATGCACCAGATCCAGGTGTCGAGCCTCGCCCTGCACGCGCAGACGAGCGAGTGGCACCGCACCTTCCTGCGCCGCGTCGCCGAGGAGCAGCTGCTGCTTGCCTCCGCGACCTCCGAGGCAGGCGTGGGCGGCGATCTGCGAACCTCGCTCTGCGCGGTGGAACTCGACGGGGACACCTACCGCCTAGAGAAGAACGCGTCCGTCATCTCCTACGGCGCCGACGCCGACGCGATCCTCGCGACGGCCCGCCGCGAGCCCGACTCGCCGCCCTCGGACCAGGTTCTGGTTGCGGTGATGAAGGAGCATTGCACGCTCGAGCGCACCTCCGCCTGGGACACGATGGGCATGCGGGGCACGTGTTCGGAAGGCTTCAAGCTGAAGGCCTCCGGCCCGGCAACGCATATTCTGCCGAAACCTTTCGCCGAGATCGCCGCGCGCTCGATGCTCGCGACGTCGCACCTGCTTTGGGCGGCCCTTTGGTACGGCATCGCTCTCTCCAGCGTTCACAAGGCGCAGGCCTTCGTGCGCGCCGAGGCGCGCAAGAAGCCGAACGAGAAGCCGACCGGCGCGATCCGCATCGCCGAGGCGGCAAGCCAGCTGCAGATGATGAAGTCGATGGCCCGCGACGGGCTCAACCGCTACGAGACGGCGCAGGCCGATGCCGACGAGCTGACCTCCGTCGGCTTCGCGGTGGCGATGAACAACGTCAAGGTCGCCACGTCGCAGATCGCGATCGACATCGTCAACAAGGCGATGATCGTCTGCGGCATCGCCGGCTTCCGCAACGACACGCCCTACTCTCTCGGCCGTCAGTTCCGCGACATCCTCTCGGCGCAGGTGATGATCAACAACGACCGCATCTTCGGCAACACGTCGAACCTGCTGCTCGTGCATCGGCTCGACAACCGCCTCGTCGCTTGAGCGGCGCGACGCGCGAGACCAAACCTTTCTTGCAAGCGAAAGCGAGCCCTTGCCATGTGCATGGTGTGCGGTGACTTCCTGGACGGCCTCATGACGAAGGGGCTGCTGTTCGACATGGGCGTGCCCGGCCTCTACGGCCGCTCCGGCACCTTCGAGGACGTGGTCGAGCGCCTCACCGCGCTGATCACGCGTCTCGGCGCCGATGCCAAGCCCGAGGTGCTGCGCTTTCCGCCCGGCATGAACCGGGTCGACCTCGAGCGCTCGGGCTACCTCAAGAATTTTCCCGACATGGCCGGGACGATCCATTCGTTCAAAGGCGGCGACCGCGAGCACGCGACGCTGGTCGACCGGCTGCACGCGAACCTCGACTGGACCGAGCACCAGGGCGTCAATGACGTCGCGCTGGCGCCGGCGGCCTGCTATCCCCTCTACCCCGTCGTCTCGCGACGCGGCGCCCTGCCGGCGCAGGGCGGCATCTACGACATCTACTCGTATTGCTTCCGACACGAGCCGTCGCGCGATCCCGACCGCATGCAGATGTTCCGCCAGCGCGAGTATGTGCGGATCGGCTCGCCCGAGCAGGTGAAGGCCTTCCGCCAGACCTGGCTCGAGCGCGCGCCCGAGATGATCTCGATGCTGGAGCTGCCGTTCAAGGTCGAGGTCGCCAATGACCCGTTCTTCGGCCGCGCCGGGCGCATGCTGAAGGCCTCGCAGCGGGACCAGGAGCTGAAGTTCGAGCTCGTCATCCCGATCAACGACGGCAAGAAGCCGACCGCCTGCATTTCGTTCAACTACCACCAGGACCATTTCGGCGTCGGCTGGGATCTGAAGACCGCCGATGGCGAGACCGCGCACACCGCATGCGTCGGCTTCGGCATGGAACGGCTGACGCTGGCGATGTTCAAGCATCACGGGCTCGACGTCGATCTGTGGCCGCGCGCCGTCCGCGATGTGCTCTGGGGCTGAGGCAAGCATGCTGGCACCGGCGCCGATCGCCGTCTTTCCCGCCATCTCGCCCGACCGCTATGTGCCGCATCCACTGCACGACGGCGCGCGCGACTGGCCGGAGACCAATTGCTACATCGACGTGTGGATCGAGGTCCTCAATGCGATGAACGAGGACGCGACCGCCGCCCTCGGCTTCACCGTCGCGCAGGATTTCGAAGGCGACCACTTCACCTTCCAGAAGTTTCCGCTCGAGGACCTGCAGGAGCAGTTCGGCCTGGAGGTGCAGGAGGTCGCGCTCTACGATCGCCTCGAGGCGCATGTCGTCGAGCAGACGCGGCGCGGGCGCCTGATGGTCTTCGAAGTCGATGGCTTCTTCCTGCCCGACACGCGCGGCGTCTCGTACCGGCTCGAGCACACCAAGACGACGATCGCCGTCAATCGCATCGACCCCGCGCGGCGCGAGCTCGACTATTTCCACAATGCCGGCTTCTTCGCGCTCGTAGGCGACGATTACGACGCGATCCTGATGACGGATGCGCCCGAGGACGCGCTGTTTCCCTATGCCGAGTTCGTCAAGCTCGACCGCCGCAAGCGGCTCGACGCGACCACATCCTTGAAGATCCTGCGCAAGCACCTGGCGCGGCGGCCGGAGGCGAACCCCGTTTCGGCGTTTCGCGAGCGCGTCCGCGCCCAGGTGGCGGATGCGGCCGACCGGCCCAACGCCTTCCTGCACAAATACGCCTTCAACACCGCGCGGCAGCTCGGCATGAATTTCGAGCTTCTCGGCAGCCATCTCGACTGGCTGCAAGGCATGGGGCTCGGCTGGACCAAGCTTCATCCGGCTATAGAATCATGCAAGGCTCTCTCATCCGGCGCGAAAGCGTTCCAGTTCCAGCTGGCCCGCGCCGTCGCCCGCAAACGCTTTGATGCGATCGAGACCGCGCTTGACCCACTCGTCGATCTTTATGCGCGGATTTTCGACGGGCTGGAGGGCGTCTAGCTCGGGTCTTCCCTCACCCGCTCCGGCGACGACTTTCTGATGCGGATCGGAGCCTGGCAGCTCGCCCAGACCGCGCCCGGCGCTTGGGCCGATGCCGCATCGATCACCGCCGCCGAATGGCTGCCGGCGCTCGTGCCCGGCACCGTCGGCGCGAGCCTGCAGGCGGCGGGCCGATGGACGCCGGACGACGGCGTCGCCTTCGACGCGTTCGATTTTTGGTACAGCGCCGAGATCACCGGCGATGGTGCGGCGCTGCTCCAGCTCGACGGCCTCGCGACGATCGCCGAGGTCTATCTCGACGACGCACGGGTCCTCGTCTCCGACAACATGTTCGTCGCGCACGAGATCGGCCTGACGCTCGCCGGTCGCCACGTCCTGCACATCGCCTTCCGCTCGCTCGACGCGCATCTCGCCGGCAGGAAAGGTCGGGCACGCTGGCGGCCGAAGCTGGTGCGCCCCCCGGCCCTGCGCTTCGTCCGCACGCTGCTCGTCGGGCACATCCCGGGCTGGGGGCCGCCGGTGCATGCGGTGGGGCCCTATCGCGGCGTGCGCCTCGTCCCGGCCGCCGACCTGCGGATCGTCGAGCGCCAGATCGCCACGAGCTTCGACCGCGACGGCGACGGCCTCATCGATCTCGCCATCCGCTTGTCGGCGAAGGTCGAGGGCTGGGTGACGGCGCGCTGCGGCGACATCGACTTCACGCTCGTCGACGAAGGCGACGGCGTCCTTCGTGGTCGCGCCGAGGTGCCCGAGGTGCAGCGCTGGTGGCCGGCGACGCACGGCACGCCGTCGCTCTATCCGGTGTCTGTTCAGGCGGGCGGCCGCGACTTCGATCTCGGCAAGGTCGGGTTTCGCACGATCAAGGTCGATCGCGACGCTGACGGCAAGGGCTTCGGCCTGCGCGTCAACGGCGAGCCGGTGTTCTGCCGCGGCGCCTGCTGGACGCCGGCCGACATCGTCGCCCTGCCCTTCTCGCGCGAGGCCTACCTGCCGCTGCTGACGCCGATGCGCGACGCCGGCATGAACATGATCCGCGTCGGCGGCACGATGGGCTACGAGGGCGATGCCTTCTACGCGCTCTGCGACGAGCTCGGCCTGCTCGTCTGGCAGGACTCCGCCTTCTCGAACTTCGACTATCCCGCCGGCGATGCCGCGTTCCGCGCCTCCGTCGAGGCCGAGGCGCGTCAGTTTCTAATGCGCACGCAAAGCTCGCCGTCGCTTGCGGTGCTCTGCGGCGCCAGCGAGGTGGCGCAGCAGGCGGCGATGCTCGGCATGCCGGCGCCCCTGTGGTCGAACGCGATCTTCGACGAGCTGCTGCCGGCGGCGGTCGCCGCGCTGCGGCCGGACGTGCCCTACGTGCCGCACTCGCCCTGGGGCGGCGACCTGCCCTTCGTCGCCAACGAGGGCATCAGCCATTATTACGGCGTCAGCGCGCATCGTCGGCCGATCGAGGAGGCGCGCCGCGCCGACGTGCGCTTCTCGGCCGAGAGCATCGGCTTCGCCAACGTCCCGGATGTCGCGCCCTTCGCGCTCGAGCCGGACAAGCCGGAGACGGTGCATCGTAACGACGTCGAGCGCGTCCCACACGAGGTCGGCGCCTCCTGGGCCTTCGAGGCGATCCGCAATCACTACACCGAGGCGCTCTACGGCGTGGACGTCGCGACCCTGCGGCGCGACGATCCCCAGCGCTTCCTCGCCTTCGCGCGCGCCACCTCCGCAGAGATGATCGAGGCGACCTATGCTGAATGGCGGCGGGCCGGCTCGCCGACGCGCGGCGCTCTCGTCTGGTGGTGGCACGACATTTTCGATGGCGCTGGCTGGGGCATGGTCGACGCGCGCAACGCGCCCAAGGCCGCCTATTACGGCCTCAAGCGCGCCTCGCGCCCAGTCTCGGTCGTGCTCACCGACGAAAATCTCAACGGGCTCGCGATCAGCCTGATCAACGAGACCGCCGCGCCGGTCGCGGCGAAGCTATCGCTGGTCTGCCTGCGCGACGGCCAGACCGTCGTAATGCGCGGCGAAACCGAATTAACGCTGCCACCGCGCCGCACCTTCGGCCTCGCGGCGTCGACGCTGTGGGGCGGCTTCTTCGACACGACCTATGCCTTCCGCTTTGGAGAACCGTCGCACGACGTCACGGTGGCGCGCCTCGTCCATGCGGATGGGACTCTGCTGGCCGAGGCCTTCGATTTTCCGCTGGGCCGCGGCCACGCGCGGCACGATCTGGGGCTGGAGGCGGTGGTCGAGCCAGGCCAGGGCGGCGCGGTGCTGTCGCTTCGTACGCGGCGGCTTGCACAATCCGTCCGCCTCGTCGTGGGCGGCTATCGGCCGGAGGACAACTACTTCCACCTGGCGCCGGGCGAGGGCCGCCGCATTGCGCTCGTGCCGCTCGGCGACACCGCAAGGCCCCCGGCCGGGCGCGCCGAGCCGCTGAATGGTCTTACGCCTGCGATCTTCTGAGGCTATGCCAGCTACAGACCCGACCGGGCGTTTTGCCGCGGGCAAGCTGGAGCGTAGCCATGATCCTTCATTACATCTGGGTCGTCATCGTCGGGTTCGTGGCGGGGCTCATCGCCCGCTTCCTGATCCCCGGCCCCAACAACCCGAGCGGCTTCATCATGACGGCCGTGCTCGGCATCGTCGGCTCGTTCGTCGCCAACTTCATCGCCGTGAAGGTCGGCTGGATCTCCGACACCTCGGAAGGCGGCCAGCTGCTGAGCGGCGTCGTCGGCGCGGTGATCATCCTGGCCATCTATCACTTCATCTCCGCCCGCAGCGCCAGCACGACGATCTGAGCGGCGCGCCGCAACGCAAGAGCGGCGCCTCGTAGGCGCCGCTCTGAAAAACTACTTCGCGTTGTTTCCGCCTGTGGCCGACGGCGGGATGACCGGCGTCGAGTTCGGATGCGGCGCGGGCGCGGGCGCATTCATGTTCGGGTCGACGTCGCCCTTCGGCTTGATGACGCCGCCGGTCTTGCTCAGCTTGCTGCTGAGATTTTCGCTGTGGTCGGACTGCATGCTGGTCTGCGTATCTGACTGAGCGAAGGCCGGGGCGCAGGCGAACATGCCGAGCGCGAATGCAGTAACGCCGATCCTGGCGGACATCTGTCCCTCCCTATGGTGATGTGGGGAACGAACGACGCGGCCAAGCCATCGTTCCGATTGTCCACATTACGATGCCGCCATCTCACGACGCCGCGAGCGGCCCCGGCAGCGCCCGCTCGGCCTCGAGCGTGAGCCGCGCCTCGTGAACCTTGAAGAAGCGCCAGAGCGCGACAGACAGGACGACGACCACCGCAAGAGCGCCGAGGCCGACCGGCCCCAGCACGTTCTCCACCTGCGATCCGAAGGCGTAGCCGAGGCCGCCCATGACCCCGGCCCAGACGATGCCGCCGGCCGCATTCCAGAGCAGAAAGCGCCGGGCATCGTAGCGGTTGGCACCCGCGAGCACGGCGGCGAAGGTGCGGAGCAGCGCGACGAAGCGGCCGAAGAAGACGATCGTCCCGCCGTGACGCTGGAAGAGGTATTGCCCGAGCTTGAGCTTGCGCTCGTCCAGATGCGCGTAGCGACCGTATCGCAAGAGCAGGCGCAGTCCCCAGCGTCGACCGGCCCAGAATCCCAGATTGTCGCCGAGGATCGCCGCTGCGGCGGCCGTCGCGATGACCGTCCAGATGTCGAGCCCGTTGCCGCTGCCGGCCAGCACGGCCCCTGTCAGCAGCATCGTCTCGCCCGGCAGCGGCAGACCGGCGCTTTCGAGCAGGATGACGATGAAGATCGCCGGCAACCCGTAGCTGGAGACGAGGTCGGGAAGCTGCTCGAGAAAGGCGAACGGCTCGCTGTTGTTGAGTTTATCGAGAAGCCACATCGAGAGCGTGTCCGGGTAGGATGAAAATTCTACGGCGTCGTCGGGCTGGAGACGGCTTTTCCCCGGAGCGCAGCGGGAGGGTCAGGCCTTCACCAAATCCGGGCTGCAACGTGGCGTATGGCTCGCAATCCGTTTGTAAATCGCCTATTTCGAAAGCCCCCTTGATGAAAGCCGCGTCTCGAATGCCGAAGGTCGTCACCGCCAACACTCTCGATACCGGCACGGTGGTGTTCCTGGGGCGTGACGGGACGTGGGTCGCGGCGATCGCCGACGCCGCGATGTACGACGACGCTGCCGCCGCGGAGGTCGGGCTCGAGAAGGCCAACGCGGATGTCGCCCGCGCCATCGTGGTCGAGCCCTTCGTGACCGACGCCGGACCCGAGCAGGACGGCCGGCCGAAGATGACGCTGCGGGACACGATCCGCGCCTTCGGCCCGACCATCAACTTCATGCCGAGCGCGCCGAAGCGCGCCTGAGGACAAGACATGTACCGTTACGACGAGTTCGATGCCGATTTCGTCGCGGAGCGCGTCGCGCAGTTCAGCGACCAGGTTGCGCGCCGCCTCGAAGGCTCCTTGAGCGAGGAGCAGTTCAGGCCGCTCCGCCTCATGAACGGCGTCTACCTGCAGCTGCACGCGTACATGCTGCGCATAGCCGTTCCCTATGGCACCTTGTCGTCGAAGCAGATGCGGAAGTTCGCGCACATCGCGCGCACGTACGACAAGGGCTACGGCCACTTCACGACGCGCCAGAACCTGCAGTTCAACTGGCCGGCCCTCAAGGACTGCCCCGCGATCCTGCAGGAGCTCGCCTCCGTCGAGATGCACTGCATCCAGACGTCCGGGAACTGCATCCGCAACACGACAGCCGACCAGTTTGCCGGCGCCGCCGCGGACGAGATCGAGGATCCGCGCCCCTACGCCGAGATCATCCGGCAGTGGTCGTCGTTGCATCCGGAGTTCTCGTTCCTGCCGCGCAAGTTCAAGATCGCGATGACCGGCGCGCCGACCGATCGCGCGGCGATCCAGGTCCACGACATCGGCTACCAGGTCGTCAGGAACGACGCGGGCGAGGTCGGTTTCGCGGTCTATGTCGGCGGCGGTCAAGGACGCACGCCGTTGATCGCGCACAAGATCCGCGATTTTCTCCCGAAGGAGGATCTGCTCGCCTACACGAACTCGATCCTGCGCGTGTACAATCTCGAGGGGCGGCGCGACAACAAATACAAGGCGCGCATCAAGATCCTCGTCCACGAGAAGGGCGCCGACGTCATCCGCGATGCTGTCGAGGCGGATTTCGCGACCAATCGCGACGCCGGCCTTACCCTGCCGCAGGAAGAGATCGATCGGATCATCGCCTATTTCGCGATGCCCGAGCTCGCCGATCGCCCGGCCAGCTCGGACGCCTTCGAGGCGCGCAAGCAGAGCGACCCGGCCTTCGGTCTTTTTGCGGCGCGCAACGTCTTCCCGCACAAGGTGCCGGGCCACGGCATCGTCACGATCTCCCTGAAGCCGATCGGCGGTATTCCCGGTGATGCCTCGGCCGAGCAGATGGACCTGATGGCCGACCTCGCCGAGCGCTACTCGGCCGACGAGCTGCGCGTCTCGCACGAGCAGAACATCGTCCTGCCGCACGTCGCACTCGACGACATCCCGGCTGTTTACGATGCTCTGCTAGCCGCAGGCCTCGCCACCCAAAACGTGGGGATGGTCTCCGACATCATCTGCTGCCCCGGGCTCGACTATTGCGCCCTGGCGACGGCGCGCTCGATCCCGGTCGCGCAGCGCATCTCCGAGCGCTTCGGCCAGCCGGAGCGCGCGGCCGAGATCGGCGACCTCAAGATCAAGATCTCGGGCTGCATCAACGCCTGCGGCCACCACCACGTCGGCAACATCGGCATCCTCGGCCTCGAGAAGAACGGCGTCGAGAGCTACCAGTTGACGCTCGGCGGCACCGGCGACGAGACCTGCGCGATCGGCGACATCACCGGCCGCGGCTTCTCGTCGGAGAAGATCGTCGACGCGGTCGAGACCGTGGTCGACACCTATCTCGCCGTGCGCAAGGACAGGGACGAGGATTTCCTCGCGGCCTACCGGCGCGTCGGCATGAAGCCCTTCAAGGAGGCGCTCTATGCTCATGCCTGAGCCCATCGTCGGGTCGACGATCGACACGGCTTATGCGCTTGCCGAGCGGTACGAGCACACGACGGCGCGCACGCGCCTCGCCGCGGCGATCCGCTATCTCTTCCGCGGGCGCATCGCGCTGGTGTCGAGCTTCGGTGCCGATTCGGCGGTGCTCCTGCATCTCGTGTCCGAGGTCGATCCCGATACGCCGGTGGTCTTCGTCGATACGGGCATGCTCTTCGAGGAGACCCTCTCGTTCCGGGACAAGGTCGTTGCGCGCCTCGGCCTTACCAACGTCACGACCTACAAGCCGAGCGAAGCCGACCTCGCGGTCGAGGACCCCGAGAATTTTCTCTGGGCGAGCGATCCCGACCGCTGCTGCCATATCCGCAAGGTGGTACCGCTCGATCGGGCGCTCGAGGGCTACGACGCGTGGATTTCCGGCCGCAAGCGCTTCCAGTCCGAGACGCGCGACGGCCTGCCGATCTTCGAGGCGCAGGGCGGCCGCACCAAGGTCAATCCGCTGGCCGACTGGTCGGCCAAGGATCTCGTCGCCTACATCGCCGAGCACGACCTGCCGCGGCATCCGCTGGTCGCGAAGAACTACCTGTCGATCGGCTGTTTGCCGTGCACCAGCCCGGTGCGCCCTGGCGAAGATGCGAGGGCCGGACGCTGGCGCGGTCGCGCCAAGCTGGAATGCGGCATCCACAAGCCCTTCCACGAGGCGGGCGCCGGCATCTGATGCGCTACTTCACGAAAGGCGCCTTCGCCGACGATCCATGGGCGGGGCGCGATATTCTGACCTTCGCCGAGTTCAACGAGCGCGAGGCGGCCGGCACCCTGCCCCAGCCGCTCGGGCTGCGGCTCGATCCGGGCGTCGATGTGCAGTCGATCGCCGCGCATCTCGAGCAGGTGAAGCTGATCGCGATCGCCTTCCCGAAGTTCACCGACGGGCGCGGCTATTCGATTGGCTGGCTGCTGCGTCGTCGGCTCGGCTACGCCGGCGAGATGCGCGCCGTCGGCGACGTGCTCTTCGACGAGATGCAGTTCATGGTGCGCTGCGGCTTCGATTCCTTCGAGATCAGCGATCCGTCGACCTTGAAGCTGCTCTCCGACGGTCGCCGGGCGGCGGCCTTCGACCACTTCTACCAGCCGGGCCTCGAGCCTGAAGTTCCCGCCGGAACAAGGCCTTGGGCGCGGCGCGCCGCGACGCGGCCGAGCGGGAACCCGGTCTGACGGCGGCTGTTGATATCAGCCGGAGGCTTTCGGCACGGAATCGGAGCGCGGCGATGACGGCTATCAAGGATACCAAGATCTTGATCATGGCGACGGACGGCTTCGAGCAATCGGAGCTGTTCGTGCCCCTGGAGAAGCTGCGGGCGGCCGGCGCCGACGTCCATATCGCCGCGCCGAAGAAGGGCGACATCAAAGGCTGGGACAAGGACAATTGGGGGCGCAGCATCGTCGCCGACCTCGGCCTCGACGAGGTCGACGCCGACGAATACGACGCCCTGGTCCTGCCCGGCGGCCAGATGAATCCGGACGTTCTGCGCCTCAACGAGCGCGCCGTCGAGCTGGTGCTGGACTTTCTCGATTCGGAGAAAATCGTCGCCGCGATCTGTCACGCGCCGTGGCTTTTGGTCGAGGCCGATGCCGTCGAGGGACGCATGCTGACCTCCTGGCCATCGGTGAAGACCGACATCGAGAACGCCGGCGGCGACTGGGTCGACGAAGAGGTGGTCGTCGACGACAACATCATCACCAGCCGCTCGCCGAAGGATCTCGACGCCTTCTGCGCGAAGATCATCGAGGAACTCGAGCAGATCGAGGACGTCGGCGGGTCCGCCTGAGGCCGCCCTCACCCACTCCAGGAGTTCCGATGCTCTCCGCGCTCGACCCCCAGAAGGTCTGCTTTCTCATCGTCAAGATCCGCGCCTTCGACGTGCAGGCCGAACCCGATATCGGCGGCGGCTCGAATGCGTCGGACGACGACTTCTCCTCGGTATACGAGACCCACGAGGAGTCGTCCGTGGTCAACGGGGTGGAGGGCATCATCGAGGCGATGAACGTCGACGAGCAGCGCGAGCTGATCGCGCTGAGCCTCGTCGGCCGCGGCGAGTACGCCAAGGAAGACTGGGTCTCCGCCTTGAAGGCGGCCGGCTCGCACCCGGAGCCGACCACCACGGCCTACCTCCTCAGCGACCCGCTGGTCTCCGATGCTCTGCAGGACGGCCTCTCGGCGTACGGCTTCTCGTGCGACGAGGAAGTCGAGAGCTAGCGCTTCAGCGCGACCCGGTGCGCCTGCACCGGCATGCGCTGGCGGGTCGACCCGACGAGCTTCGGCGCGACGCGCGCCGTGATCACGCCCGGCCCGTCCGACGCCCGCGCGACCACCAGGCCCCAGGGATCGATCACCATCGAGTGGCCGAAGCTCTGGCGGACCTCGTCGCCGATGCGGTGCGGCCCGACCTGCGCCGGCGCGCAGAAGTAGGTCTGCGTCTCGATCGCCCGCGCGCGACACAGCACCTCCCAATGATCCTTGCCGGTCTGCAATGTGAAGGCCGAAGGTAGCGCGATCAGATGTGCGCCTTTGGCGACCAGCGCCTGGAAGAGATAGGGGAAGCGCAGGTCGTAGCAGATCGCGCAGCCGATCGTGACGCCCTCGCAATCGTAGGTCGCGACGGCGCGGCCGGCCTTGAACGAGGCGCTCTCGCGATACGACACGCCATCCGGCGTCTCGATGTCGAACATGTGGATCTTGCGATAGCGCGCGACTTCGCGGCCGTCGCGATCGAACGCGACCGTCGTGTTGTGGATGCGCTCCTCGCCGGCGACCTTCTCGAGGATCGAGCCGGCGTGGATGAACACCTTGTGGCGGGCCGCCAGCGTGCGCATTGCCGCGTAGGCCGGTCCGTTGTCCTCGAACGTCTCGGCCGCAGCCATCTTGTCGGCTTTGCGCCCACCGCAGAAATCGAAGCACTCCGGCAGCCCGATCCAGTCGGGCCGCTCCTCCTCGACCGCCCGCGTCACAAGCTTGATCGCCGCGGCGATGTTCGCCGACTTGTCGCTGACCGAGTTCATCTGGACGAGCGCGACCTTCATCGGCAAAGCCCCGGGCTGATCTGATCTGTGGCGGAGGGAGCGGGACCCGGCGCCGAGCTTGCTAAGTAATTGAATTCGTTGCGCACAAGTCGATCACTTTCTCGGTTCGGGTACCGCCGTGGTGTACCACTTCTCGTACACCGAGACGTAACACCCGTGACCGACCGATGCCAATCCTCGACCCATTGCAAGGTAGGCGCTGACACGTTTCGACAGGTCGGTGGCTAAACCCCATCGTCGGAACAGCCTGCTCCAATCGCCTGTGCCCTTGAAAGCGATTATCGTTTTTGATCCCAGGATCAATGCAGCGCGATCTCGTACGCTAAGCACCTCTCTGAAGGGAGCCTTGTTGCAAAAGCAGCCCGGCGCCCAGGAAACGCCGTGTAAGTCGATAGGTACGAGAGTGGGGCCTGATCGGCTCTAAAATAGAACGCCGTGTCAGCCGGCGTACGCTATCCCGCAGGTTCGAGCCAGAGTGTACGCTGATCGATTGATTGGCGGCAATGAGCATGATCAGCTGCATTGCTAACTCTTCGTTTCCGATAGCTTGCGTGATCCGGACGATCAACTCGGTTACCCCTGCTTCGTCGCTTGAACGAACCTGAGCTGCTTCTAGCAACTCAAGAATGATGTTGACCTCTCGTGCGGCGTCTTCTGCCGTCGCGGCCATCCAGCGGTAAAGTTCGTTCAAATTGGTGCTCGTGTGTCCGCCTCCTAGCGGCCGTGCATTCTCAATCAAGTCATGCTCGATTTCCAGCCGCACGCGCTTAGACGTCTTTGCATAAACACGAAGCTTCACGCCGGATCGCAGCTTGACGGCGATGCGTCGACTATTTCCGTTTCGTCCAACGGTAGCTAGTCCGTCGCGGTGACTGTAAGTGCGCGCTTCCGACCTTAAACCGAGCGGCGCTAACAGGGGCTCGATTTCCGAAATCCAAGCGCAGGGATCGCTCACTTGAAACTCCCAATACGTCTCCACATTGCGGAGATTGACACTTGGGTGGTGTCTCAAACTGACTGAAGCACCTGCCGCGCAGTCACTGAAGATAGTGTGAAAGTGAACGACAAGCGCCTCCCAATATCGGACAAAGCTAAAAGCCCATCGCTCCGCACCTTGGGTGAAGTCAACGTCCGCACGACCCATCAAGATATTATCTCTGCCGTCCAAAGAGAATTCGTCCAGGTCGTCCAACCTAGGCAGCCTCGCCTCCAGGGCTACGTCCGGCAAGACCCAAGTGCTGGGAGGTGCGAGGCGCTGCGCCGCCCATCCGGCCAGAGATTGATGGTGTATGAAGCGGGTTGGGTTCAGGTTGAGATTTAGCGAGACCTGCATTTCTGAGCGTCTTCGCTGGTCATCGCTCGTAAGGGGCTGCCAGACGCGCCTTAATAGCAGCTTTCCTGTGACCAGCGGGCTCCCCGCGCCGAGACCTCTGCCGCGCCCCCCTTGTCTGATCGTCAGCGTCGGATACGGGCTTCCATGACGGCTCTCTGCCCTCGTGAACCAATCGGTGATTGGGGGTAAGGCAGCGTTTTGCGGCAGAAGCGAACTGGGTTCGGAGGGCGTTAGCAATAACAAAAAGGTAGCGTAATCCTGATCATATTGGTGGCCGGGGTTATGACCTTCTGTCCCAACACGCCAAGCGCCAAGCGACAGATTGACTTTGTCTTGTTTGGCAGTGGCAGCGGTTACGCGAACCGACGGGTGGTAGCCGGGCAGTCTTTTATAGCCCATCTCATCGCTGTCGGTTCATCTTATAGTTGGTTCCTATAGAGAGCGCTCTGGTCGTCTCGGAAACCTTGATCAGGGCTTGCCCCTAATTCTTTGTCAATCGTAGGTGAGAGGGACATGAAGGGCAAGCGGCAGTGCGCTCTCACCCGATGGCCGAGCGGCGTGGAAGGTGGCAAAAGAAATTACTCCGTTGTCAATCTTCAGCGGATCGCAGTGGCGCTTGCGTCCGATACAAACGGATCACGCCGAGCAAGCCCTAGGCGCTGATAGAGGCTGTCCAAGGTGGGTCAAAGGAGCGGCTGACGGTCGTATGCCCTTAGTTGCCAGACAAGCTTGTCCTAGTTCTCGTCTTAGCGGCTACCCTGATGCCTAGCATGTTCCACTCGGGCTGAATGAGCCGGATAAGGCCAATCTCAAGCCCAGCTGCTGTATCTACCGGCAGCCCGTTCCAGTCTTGAGCCTCTTTCGGGCTTGCGGTCATGATGTGGACTGCCCTGCCCTCGTTCAGCATCGCGCGAATAAGCTTCTTAACGCGCGAGCTTGTGCGATGCCGGGCATACCCCCGCCTGTAGCCGTCCATGCGCTCGTGAAAGGTCCGCTGGGTGATGCCGACGTACCTGATAGCATCGTCGATGACGAACGCATAAACCCCCGGCTGTTTAGGAAGGGCACTCGTCAGTTCGATGCCTTCTGCACCGATCTGCTTCCATTCGCTAGCATAAACGAAGCCGCCATCTAGCAGAACCTGCGCAGATGCTGACGCCGGTGGTTGGCCCGAGACCTCAATCTCAACCGGCTCCAGCTCGACGGCGACCGTTCCTTTCAACGCGCCGTCGATACCCGAACGCAGCAGGACGTTGCGGACATGTTGGTACCGGATACCCAGGAGCTTCGCGATCTCGGTTCGCCCATAGTCGGCTTTGGCGAGCGCTCGTATCTTTTCGGAGGTAGTCGAGAAGTTTTGGATGACCTCGCTTGCGGCTTTGCGCTCGCCGATCGCAGAGCTGGACAACGGCGTTTCCTCACGCTTGGCATGGAGGCGAGGGATCGCAAACCTCGCCACGACCTTAACGAACCGCTTTTGTCCCCGGGGTCAAATGGCTGCGGGCTAGAGGGCGAGGTTATCGATGTGATTGAGGCGATTTCACTCGCGTAGACGCACTGCGGCTTAGGCCTGAAAAGCCGATCGACTTCCGGAGTATATAGGATCGGTGACTGGATAGAGGCGTTAAGCGCCATCTCCTTTTTTTGTCAAGCAAGCCTAAGTGCTTGTTTTTGATAATGAAAGGTCTCGCAAGCTGCGCATGATAGATCATATGGACAAACAAAATGTGCAATGCATTCAGCGCTCTTTTGCAGACTGCGCATGGTCCCGATGAACGAGCAATAAGCGGCCCTGCTTGACGCGAAGTCTTTCCCCGCGGGTGTCCGTGCTACGGACCGGACGGCCTGCGTTAAGCGACAAAGCACGCATTATCGCAATTGAGGCGCATCGCCCGAGGCCACCTACGAGCCGGCGGCAGACTTCCGCACTAGGTGGTCAAGACAAGCTCCGCGCGTTATTTCCGACGGCGGTCGCGAGTAAGTGCGACTTTGTCGTACCGGGCTGCGAAAGACCGTCCGTCGATCGCAGGAACGTCCATGGGCGCTCGACCTCCCGCTCACCTCACACACTTTGCCAGTTCCTTGACCGAAGTAGCTTCGACCGTGACGGACGCTGCCCTTCTCGGCTCCGACGGCGGGCGGCATCGAAGATGCCGGCCAAGCCGGCGCGCACACCAGGTACGTGGAGCGCAAGGCAAGCAAAAGCGCCAAATCTTAATGGTCTGGAGCTGTTGGTCGTGCGCAGCTGAAACGAGGAGCCGATAAGCGGCCGTTCTCCAAGTGACAACGCGCTAGCGCTAGACCGCGGACCGACACCGGCAGCGAACAGCGTGATGTTCGCCTCTGGTTAGCGCGTCCAATCGACCGAATTGAACTCGTCGAAGCGTCTTAAACCGTAAGCTGGGTCGATGTGGTAGGCAAATGCAATCAACCCGCCGATGTGATGACGCATGCCGATGAGCGAAGCGAACTTTCGAAATTCTCGGTGTTTCGCCGCGCCGATCGTCGGAGAGGTGAGGGCGCGGAGATGAGTTTCGACCCTCGTCCTAAACTCGCGCGTGAGCCGCGGTTCTGGGCCATCTACCAGGAGCCCCAAAACTAAGCGTCGTGCACCCGGGCCGGCGATTACAGTCTTTGCGTTGTTCGGGCGGAGGCCTGCGCCGACAAGCTCGTATCTGATGGCGGCTATAAGTCGTTGGGCTTCAGCACGGCCCACGTTCGCGAGAGATGAGAACGCAAGATCATCAGCATAACGCGTATAGGTCCAACCGCGAGCTTGAGCCAAAGCGTCCAGCCGATCGTCTAGGGCTCGCACCGCAAGGTTGGCTAGGCTGGGGCTGGTGGGCGCTCCTTGTGGGAGGCGGCCCTCCTGCCGATTGTGATAGCCTGCAACCCAGTCATTCCACTCCACGTTTTTCGGGTCATCGCGCCTGACCCGCGTGCAGATGCGCGCGAGCTGAAAGCTTAACAGCGCACCATATCCAAGCTGCCGAAACACGCGATAAATTAGACGCTCTGAAAGGCTGTCGAAAAAGTCGCAGATGTCCATCTTGACAAGCCATTTGCAGCCGGCATGGCGACGCGCCGCGGCGCGGAGGCCACGGTTATGGTTCTTACCGCGATAATACGCGTAACTTGCCGGATGTGGAGCGGCAGCGGCTGTTTGAAACAGATTTTGCGCGATCCAGCGTTGCACCCGCATTAACGTCGGCTCGGGAACGCAGATCGTACGATGTCTACGCTTCATCCCGCCGTGATGTAGTTTACGTAATTTAAATACCCGATAGGGGTCCGCCGTACGCCGCTTGGCGTAGGCTTCTAGTTTGCGATGAGGTGTGTCTGTGAGATGAGCTAAGTGGTGGAGGGTGAGGATGACGGGAAGGTCGTTGTCACGGCTTTTGATCCGTATGCCAGCATCGACACTGTTGGCGATCACTGTGGCGTCGCGGCCCGCTGCATTGGCACCTGCCGCAAATTGTTGAGGGTCCCACGGGTGCGACATCTACCTTTCATCACCGCCTGGTGCATTATCTGCGTCCTTGAGCAGCCGTGCGTTGCGTGCCCCTTGGGGACAAGGACGTAGATGCTGGACGAACAAGCGACAGCTCTTTCTTCGACGACCGGAACCCAGCCGCCAGGTGAAGATGCGAACCTTCACCAGGCCGTTCCGAAGAACGACGCCACTAGAAGTCACCGCGGGACCCTCAACGCCTTAGGGTAGTACGGTTTTGCTTCTGTGGGAATGACCGGAGGATGTCGTCGAGCGATCAACTTGCTGACCTGGCGTTGCCCAGCGTCTGTTAGATGCCCCCTCAAGGTCATGAGACCGTGCGTGAGCGCGAAGGCTTGTGCGCTTTCGACTTCTGGCACGGTAAGTCCTGTCCGCTCGGCGATCTCAATTTCCTGACCCTCCCGCCATCGTCCGCGTAGTGCAGACAGGACGAGGGCAAGTTGACCTTCGTCGACCGTCGCCTGGGGTGCGAGCGGGTTTTTTAGGTTAAAGCTCGCATCTTCAATTCTCTGCTCCGCAGAGCGAAGGCCGAACGCCGGACCTAGATCATCCGTCACTGCACCCTGGAAAAGCGGCGTGAGGACGCCTCCTTTTGCATGGAGAAGCAGCGGGAGATTGTTGGGTGGGCGATAGGAAAACGCAATAAGTGCGCCGAGGTCCTTGAAGCCCAAAGGGCCTGCGCCTCGGCTTGCTGTTGGCCCGTAGCGACGCGCAAGATGTTCCCAGGCCATCGCTAGCTCGGGGTCTTTATAAGATTTGAGTGAAGAAGGGATATGGGTCGCCAAAACGGTGGGCCGCGTACGGTGGGCCTGAACGGCGACCCGACCGTGCGTAGTAGCAGCCGCCGCCACAATGACGAAGTCAATTAAGCCGGACGAGCGCCAAGACCGAACGCTCGGGACACGCATGAACTTGTCGAGCATGCTGTTGACCCGCGTGCCGGAACCGATGAAGTCGGTGACTATGACGATCAGGGAAGCCTTGTGTCGGCGGATGCGATCGGGCCCGGGACCGTTCAGAAAGACCTTCGGGTCATTCTCAGCGGCCTGCGATAAAAGGAATGCCCCAAGCCCCTCGCTTCCCACCCGTGTGCTGCCGCGCCTAGGGCGTACGGCATCTGGTCCGTTGTTCCCCACGGCCCGCCGTCGAACGCGACCATCTCTGTCGGCGATAAGCTCCGACTTGAAGATGGCGGCTTCGGCAAACTCTCGTTCAACGTAAATCGCTACCTTTTTACGCGGACCTTTCCGCAAGGCGGCGAGCCTCCGCAACTGATTTCGAACAGCCAAGCCAACGTCAGCCTCATTCAGCAGCAGAATTGCGTCCAGCAAAGCCGCCGCTGACTTTTGGTCGGCTGCAGCGAACGATGCTATCCACCTACGAGCAGGGCCCAACGTCGACAGCTTGGGACGCGCTCCAAATGCAATCCGACGGGCCATACTTGTCCGGCCTCATGACCGCTTCTTGAGGCAAGTGTTCACTACTATGTGCGTCCGTTCAAGTTCGGCGGTCTGCTGTCGGATGCTCGGTCTTCGCGGCCGCTGTGGGCGCAATGCAGACGCTTCCCGGCAGGCTGCTTCGATCCCAATTGCGCCCAGATTTTGTCCCCGGGGGCAAAACGCAAAAGTACTTACACGCTCAGGGCCCGGTAGACGCTCGCACGACCTATCTTGAGGGTCTTCGCAATCTCGGACGCGCCGCGGCCTTCCGCTGCCAGCTCCTTCACAGCGGCAGGGTCTATCGATCGCTTGCGTCCCTTGCCCGCATACACGCCCTCGGCCTTTGCCCTTGCAATCCCTTCAAGCTGCCGTTCCCGTCTTAGATTATTCTCGAACTCGGCAAACACTCCAAGCATGTCGAGAAAGGCTTTGCCGGCTGCCGAAGACGTATCGATCGGCTGTTCAATCGCTTTCAGGACCGCGCCCTTAGCCTTCAATTCGCGAACGATATCTTGGAGATCGCCGATTGAGCGCGCAAGTCGATCGACGCGAACGACGGTGAGCATGTCCCCCTTTCTTATGAAATCTAGCAGTATGCGCAACTCGGTCCGGCCTTCCCTGGTGGCGCCGGATCGCTTCTCGAGCCTTACGTGGTCGCAGCCCGCGGCTGTCAGAGCGGCTTTTTGAAGCGACAAATCCTGGTCGCTCGTCGACACCCGCGCGTACCCAAAATTAGTCATCGTCGGCAGCCCACGTCTCAAAAGGGTCTAGACCCATCAGGCTTGCCGTCTCATAATTCATTTGTCAACCGTTTCGAGACGTCGAAAACGTCTCAAGGCATTGCCTTTTAACGGTATACCCTTTGATACAATAGGGTCGGGCATCGGTGCGACTGGTGGTGATCCGTCGTCGGCGACCTCGGCCAAGCCGGGGGTCAGTATCTATTCATGCGGAAGGTGTTTCCCCTCCCCACCTCCTCGCGCGCCGTTCTAACGCAATGTTCGACGTAAGCTTGATCCATCGACCACCCCGTCAGCATTCCCTCCGAGAGTTCTAGGCGGTCGTTGGTCGGGCGCTCATCGGGATGAAAACGTGCAAACTCGCAGAGGCTTCCGGTCGGTTCGTGCAAAAACATGTCAATCGTCCACGCAGCGGAAACGATCTCAAAGGCCGGCGGCGTAGTGCCTGTGCCGATTGGCGACTGGACCACATAGGTGCGCTCATCCGGCGCGAAAGCACTCAGATACAGATCGCCGCCATAATATCGGACGAAGAAGGAGCGGCCGGAATTGGAATAGCCACCCGAGCTGTCGATAAGCCAAGCCCTAAACAAGATGCGATCGATCTTTTGAAAACCTTCGGGACCAGGATAGGCGACTTCAAATCCCCCTCCCCACGAGGCTTCCAAGCCGCTGCCATTTAGCCACTGCGCTGCAATCGCCCTCGCTCCAAATCTAAGAGCCACTGCGCGTGCGCTCAGACCGCCGCCCTGATCCTCCGGCAACGCTTCTGGATGATCGGTAAGATATTCGAAAAAGGCCGCGCGCCCGGACCCCATGAGATAAATTCGCTTGCCGTCTATCTCAAAGCCTCGAGTTCGGACGCCAAACGGCATCACGGCCCCGTTGCCCATCAATAACGCAATCATCTCGCTGTCTTCGGCACACGTGTTCAGCACGTCCCAAACCGGAGTGAGATTGTCGATCGCTCCAAACGTGCCTGGAAGCATTCGATTTAAGTCGAACAGGATGCGCTTGGCATTGGACAGGGACCCTGCCCAAGCCAAAAGGAAATAGGGGCGAACGATGACGAGCTTCTGAGCCAGCGAAGCCGCGTAATGGCCAAACTCTCCGGATTGCACCGCTGATGCCGGGCGTGTCGGGAGATCAACTGGACTGGGCAGTCTCCATGAGGTGAGTAAATCGCCGACGAACGCCGGCAGACCGCCCGAGCTTATGCCGGCTACAAGGGTCATCGGTAGTCGCCCTGCTTTCGTTGAGCGAGGTCCCCGCGCTGCTCGCGGCCCCTACAAACAGCGATTTTGCACCAAGCTCGTCGCGTTGCGCGACGGCAACGCGTGCCATTTGGAGGGCGACGCAGATTATAGGTATCTGGCGCAAGGCGCCGGTAATGGGGTTCATCCTCCCAAGCCAAAGTGTTTCGAGATCAGGACCACGATCGGCGCAAGAGCTTCTCCCCATTCCGCCGCCGCGCCGAGAGCTTTCATGACCGTCAAACTGCGGGTCGCCTTCTCCGAAGTGGGGTCCGCCTTAGCTTCCGCAATTGAGCGGAGAGCTTCGGTCTTCTGCGGACCCTCCTCGGCATGTTCGCTTACTATGCGCTCGGCCTCTGAAAAGAGGTGCTGTGCATGTGCGACATCTGCGTGGACCGAGACGGTCCCACTGTTCGTCGCATTGCCTCCAAAGGAGACCGCGCCGCCTTGTACGTCGCCGTGAATGTTGAATGTGTTGGTCACGTTGGTACCTCCGAAAAGATCAGCCGAGCCTCCATGATCGATCGCCCGCAGCTTTCGATATAGCGAAGAGCCTTCCGCAGCAGCTTCGAGCCGGCGTCGGAGCAGTGACCCCCTGGGCTCGAAATCATAGAGCGTGCACACTGCATCTTCGTAAGAAACCGCCTGTCCGGCTTGGCGCGTCATGTGTTCCAACAAGTGGCTACGCGTTTCGACGTCCGCTTCACTTCCAAACCAGTTTAGAACGAGTGGTTCTAGCCCATCGAAATAGGTATTTTTCAGTCCTGCCGCCAAGCCGGCACGCGCCTCCGGCGCGGGGTCCGAACTGCCGTATGCGATAATTTCTAGGTACCCAGACGCGGCGGCTGCGTCCATGCCGAGTGCCTGAAGCATCCAAGCCCGTACATTCTCGGGTTGAGCCTCTATCTCTTTCAACGGCACACCAAGATGCCGAATTCCAAGGCCTGGATTTTCGGTGATGGCCCACACCGAATATTGCGCAACCATGACGTCGTCGTGCCTGCCGAGCACCCTAACCATCTCTTCGTTCGAGTGACGCGGATTGAGCATGTGAGGAGGCGCTCGATCCAATCCGACAAGCAGAAGCGAAAGGCGCAACAGGTCTGGCGCCGCACCGTCGACGTTGATTGGCAGTTCCGAAAGATCGAGATTGGCTGCAGGCACATGTTGTAGCGCCGCAAGCGTCGTCATCTGAGGATCGAAGCTGGTTTGTTTAAGCACCTCTTTCGGTTTGCTGCTTAGCCTGTAGACAGCAGCGATGCCTGCAGCGACAGTTTGCGGCTCGCTCGGATAGGTCAGCAGCACGTGACGGATTGCTTCGATGCTCGTTGCCTCTCTCCCGAAGCGAGCCAACGCATTAAGGCACCAACGCCGGACTTTCTCCTGATCCGGCATCGTGTAAAGACAGCCGATAACCGCTGTCTCAAACGCAAATACCAATTGAGGCAGCAGCCGAAACCCGGTCCTGTATAGCTTGCACAGCTCCTGCAGGGCCCTTTTCGCTCTTTGAGGGTCGCCGGCATCTATCTGCGTCTTAAGGTATTCAGCGGTCGCCTTGCCTAGAAATCGCGGCGCCACAATCTACCCCTGTCACCTGAGAAAAGCTTTTGACGACCTCCCTTGACCAAGGGTCGAAGTCTTCAAGGTCATTCCATCGACATAGATCGACCCAGCCGAGATCGTTCAGGGCAAGTCGTCGCTTCGTCGGTTCGAACCAAGATGGGCAATCAAAAAAAACGACGGCAAAGAGGTTATTCCGATCGGTTTCTTCGCTTGGCCAGACGAAATGGGAGAGCAAGCTTTGAGGAGGTTCCGGCGTTTCGGGGATGTCAAGATCAAGTTGAGCGGCATACACCCCAGCATCAACAATCCCGCAGTCTTCTTGCGAGAAAAGTGTGAACTCTGACGCCTCGATCAGGGTCGAAAAGCCGATCGAGCGACGGTGCATAAAAGCATCTCGATCGTCGCGATATCGCCCTACCCGATAGCTGAGAAAGCTCTCGCCGCGTCGAACGCAGACGAAAGATCGCAGGAAAATGGTGTCCGGATCGTGCGTCTTTACGTCCTCGTAGCGCGCCACGCGCGAGTGCAACAGGCTCAAGACCGCGCTCGTTTCGATCACCGTTTTCTTCGCAGCAACCGAAGCCAAGTCCTGCATCCTCAGCGCAAGCACGGGGCCCCTGAGCAGCTCTCGCTTTCGTCGCCGTGTAGGGATAGGGCGGCGGAATTCCTCAGGCAGACTTTCATCGCGAAGGAGTTCTCGGATGAAAAATTTCCCGGGTGCGGTACGAAAAAACGCCCCCCGGTCTCGCCGGGCCACGATGTCTTCGCTCAGCCTTGCCTGAAGGGTCTTGTGTTGGGTCTTGCCATAGAGGTGCTCGGGCACAAGACCGCGCTTGTAGGCAGCCGCCAAGATAGAGCGAGGGCTTAAGGGCCTTCGCTCCTGACGCAAAATGTCGAGCGCGATAGTCAAGTAGGCGTCCAAGGCAATCCTGCTGACAACGGGCGTGAGGTCGCTTTAGGAAGATAGCATCTTCATACAGCTCCTCTGCAAGCCTGGGCGACGCCAAACCGAGCCTGACGCACCGGTCCACCGACAAGAGCGAGTAGCACCCCATTTTGACCCCAGGGTCAAAAAAGCGAAAATTGGCGCTCGCGTCAGTCTGCGGCGAGCAGGACATCCAGTGGGAATTCCGCATAATCGATCTTGCTTATCTCGACCGCGAGGCGTGGGATTTGTCTTCGGCTCCCATAGCTGTCCCCCGTGCTCGACCGCGCGGCCTTCCAACCGCCCAGAGCAAGCGCCATCTCATTAGGAGTTTCAGCGTCGCGTAACGCATCTCGAAAATTGTGCCTAAAGCTATGAAACGAGGTTTTTGATCTTCTGGCGCCAATGGACTGCAAGAACCTCGTGAAGCGCTTAGAGAAAGGTGAGAAATGCCCGTCTTTTCCGTGTTCTTCCTCGGGGAATAAGCGGCTTGTAGTGCTGTAGCGCCTCGCCCGCTCGACGAATTCGAGAAGCCCAAGCCTTAGTAGATGAGGATGACATGGAATTTTGCGTTTCGCGTTACTCGTCTTCAAGCGCCGTCCAAAATCGTCTTGTATCTGCAGATAATGGACACCTTTCTCGTTATCGAAATCGTGAGCCATAAGTTGGCATGCCTCTCCTTGTCGCAACCCCATGAATAGCGCCAGTGCTGGCACCCAAAACGATGCACCTGTACCGACCTCGGCGCGATGAGCTGCGAAAAGCGCAAATCGGCTTGACGAAAAAATTGCTTGCAACTGGCTAGAGGAGAAAGGATCGCGATCGTCGATAGAGTGCTCGTGCGGCAAAGCAATCTTGTGGGCAGGGTTAGGCCCGTCGTGCTCATCTTGATCGATCGCGTATCTCATCAACGCTGACAGCTTATGGAGATATTTATTTGCACCCTTATTTGAAAGCCTTGGTAGATTTCGTGAAGCGGCTTCCAAAGCTGCTTGCTTTGCCGTCATCCCGCGGCAGACAATCTGCGCATCTTTCGGAATGGTGCAGATGAGATCGCGAAAGGCCCGACACTCTTTTTTACCTAATTCTGCAATCGGTCGGTGACCTTTAAACACCTCCCTAAGATGGGAGAATGTCCGCGCGTCTTCGGCGCGTGTCTTGTTTGAGATTTTCGAGCGAGAGGGATCGTTCTCGTAGCGTGCGATGAGCTGATTTAGGCTGGAGCGTGCGCCGCCTTCGCTGTTCGTAGAAGAGGATTGTTTGGCCTCGTCCCGGCTAACAGCCGCGAAGAGGTTGTCGAACGGGACAGAGGTTGGCTCGCCACGCAGCAAAGCTGCGCGCTGCCTCAAGGCCTCGCTTTCTGCGCGAAGCAGCATCTCCCCAAGTTTCGTCGCCTTAGACCCCTCCCGATCGAAGAAAAACCCGTTTGTCTCGAGGACCGTCGTGGCAAGTTGGACCATACGGGTGAACAGGCGATCATCGTCTGCGGGGCTTTGGGCCGCTTCGATGTCCAGCTGAGCAGCATATTCTCGACGCTCTTGAGCACCAAAGCATGAAATGGGTTCATCGACCCACGATCGCCTTTCAGCCCAATGCCGCATCACGAAGCGGCGGATTTCGTCGTCGCCCAGTTCCTCTGACGAGGTTAGGTCTGCGGGAGGCGATCCGAAGCCGGCGTATCTGCACTCAAAGCTTTTTGCATATCGCTGGATCGACGACAGCCTAGGAGGCGGACCGCGGTGTTTTCGATACTCGCCAAACTCCCGTTCAACGATCGCCGCTTCGGCATGAATTAGCCGGGCCGCGACGAGCTTGTCCTGGGTTTTCAGCGACCGTTTGACTTCAGCTTTCGGATAGAAAGCTCGGATGTCCGAAGGCACCTTAGCGCGCAGATAGAAGGTATTTTCGCGCTTCGTCAGCCACGGATGCTTCGCTGTCATAGACGCCGCCGGTGTACCAACCTGAGGTACAATCCTAACGGAAAAACATTAGCTTTTTCAACATCTGAAGGGTTGGCAATAAGTTAGCTGAGTGGTGGCGGAGGGAGCGGGATTCGAACCCGCGATACGGTTTCCCGTATACACACTTTCCAGGCGTGCGCCTTCAACCACTCGGCCACCCCTCCTGACGACGACGATTGCGGGTCGCCCCTCCGCCGGGACAAGCGCCGCACGGAAGAAGGCGTTCTTATAGAGACGGCGATTCCCAGCGCAAGCGGGTCGCGCAGGCTGCCGCAAATCGCGTTGGATACGCTGCGCGCGACCCGGCGCGGATTGCTTGTCGCTCGGCAGGACGCATGCTAGGGCACCCCGACCACAGCGCACGGCCCTGCTTCGGGCGTGGCGGCTCACCGGAGAGGTGGCAGAGTGGTCGAATGCACCGCACTCGAAATGCGGCATAGGTGCAAGCCTATCGGGGGTTCGAATCCCTCCCTCTCCGCCAGCAACTCCCTTTGAACCACGTCGTCCTCGGCTTTCCCGTGGACGCTCGGTCGCGTTTTGACGCCGCGAGTGGGTTGCTGGCGCGCCGTGCAGCGCTCGCGCGCGGCCATGCCGCAATGGCGCCTATCGCCGCGTCCATCTATCCCTGAAGCGGAGCGCGATGATGCAGGCGTCGACGCACGACGTCGCCTCATCGCCGCCGGGCGGCAGGATGGCCGGAACAAGCGAACGCACCAGTCCGGGAGGTCGATGCGGTGATCAGTCGCGCGGTTTTGCAAGACGTGTCGTACGCCTATGCGAAACGAACCGTCCTGGCGTCGCTCGACCTGTCGCTGTTTGCCGGCGAAATCCTCTGTCTTCTCGGCCCGAACGGCGCCGGCAAGAGCACGCTCGTCAGGCTGCTTTGCGGCCTCGCCAAGCCTGCGACGGGACGCATCGATCTCGAGGACGGCATCACGCTCAAGGACATCGCGCTCGTCCCGCAGCAGGTCGCTCTCTACCCCTGGCTGACGGGCCTGGAGAACTGCGTGGCCTTCGGCCGTTTCGCTGGGCTCTCGAGCCACAGCGCGCGGGCCGCGGCCGAGGAGGCGCTGGCGTTGACCGACTGCGTTGCGATGCAGGACGTCGCGGTGCGGCGGCTCTCCGGCGGTTACCAGCGACGCATCAACATCGCCGTCGCGCTGGTGGCGCGTCCGAAAATCCTCGTTCTCGACGAGCCGACCGTGGGCATCGACCTTGAGGCCCGCGCCCACATCGCGACGATCCTGCGCCGCCTGCGCGATCGCGGCGCCTCGGTCCTGCTCGTCACCCACGATTTTTCCGAGGCCGATGCCGTCGCTGAGCGCCTGGCTTTCCTGAAGGACGGAAGCCTCGTCGCGTGGGGCTCGCCGCAGTCGCTCGCGGCGCTCAAGTTCGACGGCCGCAAGCAGCTCGACATCCTGCTGCCCGCCCAGCCGGACCAGGCGACGCGCTTGGCGCTGGCGCGCTTCGGTGCGGCCAGTGCCGCAAACGACATGGTCTGGCAGAGCTTCGAGGCGATGGACGGCTGGGACACCGGCGCCGTCGCGCGGCGCCTCGAGGCCGCGCGCATCCCGTTCTCCGAGCTGAGGCTGCGCGCGCCCCGCGTCGAGGCGCTCTATGGCGCCTTCTGTGGCGCGCACGCCGCGCCATGATCCTCACGACGGCTTGGATCATGCTGCTGGCGACGCTGCGCGACCGCGCGGCGCTGGTGATGGCCTTCCTGCTGCCGCCGCTGCTTTTCGTCGTTTTCGCCGCCGTCTTCGCCGGCACGAGCGGCAAGGACCTCAAGCTCAAGTACGCGGTGCGCGACACGAGCGGCACCGCGGAGAGCAAGGCGTTGGTGACGGCGCTCGAGAACGAGCGGACGCTGCGCCTGACCGTTCTCGATCACGGCGGCCAGGCCGAGCTCGACGCGCTGATCGCGCAAGGCACCGTCGATGCCGGCATCCTCGTGCGCGGCGATCTCCGCCGGCTAGATGCGACGCCGCCGATCCTCATCCTGCAGAGCCCGACAAAGGTACTTGCCGGCGTGATCGCGCAAGGTCTCGTGCAGCGGCTCGTTGCCAGCGACATTCCGAGCGTGATGAGCGCGCGCGTCGTGGCCAAGATGGAGCGCAGCCCCGGCGCGGATCCGCGTGTCGTCGCCGCGCTGCGCAAAAGCCTGGGGTCGGACACCGGCGGCAAGGACGAGGCGCTCGTCGCGGTCGCCGGCGCGACGGGATCGAACGGCGCCCACGGCAACGTGCTCTACTATGCGGCGTCGGTCAGCGCGCTGTTCCTGCTGTTCGGCGCCGTCCACGGCGCGATGACGCTCATCGACGAGCGCGTGAGCGGCACGATCCTGCGGCTGCGTCTCGGCACGCGCAACATGGTGGCGATGGTGCTGGGCAAGCTCGTGTTCCTCGTCGTCCAGGGCGTGCTGCAGGCCGCGCTCGTCTATGCCTGCGCGCGGCTCATCTACGACGCCGGCTTCGACTGGGCGGCGTCGGGCCTCTGGCTCGGCTCGTGCGTCCTGAGCGCGGCGGCAGCGGCGGCGCTGGCCCTCGCGCTCTGCGCGCTGTGCCGCACGCGCAAGCAGGCCGAGGGCCTCACGACCTTCGTCGTCCTGGTCGTGTCGGCTGCGGGCGGCAGCATGGTGCCGCGCTACCTCATGCCGCCGTGGTTCCAGCAGATCTCGTGGTTCACGCCGAACAGCTGGATGATCGAGTCGCTTGAGCGCGCCGTGCTGCCGGGCACCCGCATCGCCGATCTCGCGCAGGCGTGGACCGTGCTCGCAGCGATGACGGTGGCCGGCGCCGCCATCGGCTTCCTGCTCGTCCTGCGACGGGCGTGAGCCTCAGCGGATGAGACTGCCGAGAATGCGGTCGGCAAGCTTCCCGAACGGCGGCCGCAACATCGACGGCAGATTGAAGCGTGCTTGGCGAAAGACCGGGCGCTCGTGGGTGAAGGTGTCGAAGCCGGCCTTGCCGTGATAGCGGCCGACGCCGGAGGCGCCGACGCCGCCGAAGGCGATCTCGTGCACGCCGGCCTGGATGACAGTGTCGTAGATCGCGATCGAGCCCGACCGCGTCCTCGCCGTCAGCGCCTCGAAGGCGGCACCCGTTGGACCGAACCAGTAGAGCGCGAGCGGATCGGGACGTCCGTTCACGATGGCGATCGCGTCGTCGATGGTGTCGTAGCCAACGACCGGCAGGAGCGGTCCGAAAATCTCTTCCCGCATGATGGCGCTGTCGAGCGCGGGCTCGATCACCAGGCGCGGCGCGACGAGCGGCGGCTCGACGGGACACGGCAGAAGGTCGATCGTGCTCTGGCCGGCGGCGAGCCGCGCGATGCGCTCGACGGCTTGCGGCGACGCGAGCGCCGTCAGGTCGCGCGGGGTCGGATAGAGCTTCGCAGCCTGCTCGCGCAGCGCGCGGATCGGCTCGTCGACGCGCCGTCGCGGCGTCAGCAGGTAGTCCGGCGCCACGCAGGTCTGGCCGGCGTTGATGAGCTTGCCGGCGACGATGGCGGCGGCCGCCCTGTCGAGGTCGGCGCCGTCGCCGATGATGGCCGGCGACTTGCCGCCGAGCTCGAGCACCAGCGGCGAGCCGGCGCTTGCGGCGGCTTCGCGCGCCATGGCGCCGGTCTGCGGCGAGCCCGTGAACAGCAGCAGGTCGAGCGGCGTCTTCGCCAGCGCCGCCGCGACCTCGCGGCCGCCCGTCACGACGGCTGCGATATCGGGATCGAGCGCCGCCGCGACGCCCTCCGCGAGCAACGCCGAGACGCGCGGCGTCGCCTCTGACGGCTTCACGAGGGCGCGACAGCCTGCGGACAGCGCGTTGATCAGCGGCACGATGGCGAGCTGGAGCGGATAGTTGCCGGGGCTGATGATCCCGACGAGCCCGCGCGGCTGCTTGAGGAGATAGGCTCGGGCCGGCCAGTAGGGAAAGCCGAGCCGCACCGGCGTCGGGCGGCTCCATCTCGCGAGGCGCGGCAGCGCGTGGTCGATGGCGCCGAGCGCCACCGCAACTTCGGTCAGCAAGGTCTCGTGGCGCGAGCGGCGCCCGAAGTCGGCGTCGGCGGCCCGCACATAGTCCTCCGCGCGCGCGACGAGATGGCGACGGAGTGCTTTCAGCACGGCGCGCCGGTCTGCAAGAGAAAGACCGCCCTGCGAGTCCTGCGCACCTCGCAGTCGCGCGTAGGCCGCCTGCAGCGCATCGATCGCGGGATCGATCGCCCTGCCCGAGGTCATGGTTCAGAGTTGAGGCGCATAGGTCCTCCCCTTCCACTCGACGCGGCGACCGAGGAGCCACCCGGCGAAGGCGTGATACTGGATGCAGAGCGTCAGGAAGACGCCGAGGGGATGCAAGAGGACCGCGGTGACCGGCTCGCGGCATTTGAGGCCCTGGCACACACGCGCTGCGATCAGCAGGCCGGTCGCGGCGAGGGAGAGCGCGAGATGCTGGCCCGTCAGGGCGGCGAGCGGGAGCGCGACGAGCGGCATCAGATGGCCGCCGGCGAGCAGAAGCGTCCAGATCGGCAAAGCCAGCGGACGCGCCATGCCCTCGGTCGCGTTCTTGCCAAAGCCGGCGAAGACCTGAGCGGCACCATCGTACATGCGGCAGGACGCCAGCGGCGTCGCGTCGACGAGATCGGTCGCGTAGCCGCACGCCCTGAAGCGGCGCGCCAGATGCAGGGCATCATGCATGCGCGCCCCGACGGCGGCGTGACCGCCGCAGGCGCGATAGGCCTCGGCGCGTACCATCAGGAGCTGGCCGCAGGCCGCAGCGAGCGACGGCTTGCTCCGCATCCGCCGCGCCACCGCGAGCGGCAGATACTCGATGAGCAGCGTCGAGATCATCGGCACGATCGCCGTCGCGGCGATGCCGTGCAGGACCTGGCGCGGGACGCCGCTGACAAGGTCGGTTCCCAGCGGCGGCACGAGCCGCGCGGCGGCCTCCGGCGTCAGCGTGACGTCGGCGTCGACGAAAAGCAGGTAGGCGCGATCCGTAGCCTCCGACAACGCCTGGCACGCGGTAGCCTTGCCTTTGATGCCTTGGTCGGGCGCGGGCGCGTCGACCAGCCGAACGCGCGGATCCTGCGCCGCCATCGCACTCACGAGCTCCCGCGTCCGGTCACTCGAGCCGTCGTCGAGGACGAGGACCTCGTGATCGACGTCGCGGCTGTCGAGCGCGGCCCGCACGCAGCGTTCGATCGTCGCCTCCTCGTCGCGGGCCGGAATGAGGATCGCGACACCGGGCAAAGTGTGCCGCGCCTCTGGCACCCTCAGGAGCGCGAGATTGAAGAGGCCGTTGAGCGCCGGGATTACCGAAAGGACGGCGACGACGATGACGAAGGTCGCGATCATGGCGCATGACCCGGATCGAAGCGCCGGCCGCCGACAGCCGCACGCAGTCGACGCCAAGCGTCGAAGACGGGATGCACGCCGCGGCGACCCGAGACCAGCAGGTCGAAGGCGCCGGGATCGCGGACCACGGCCTCGATGGCCAGGGCATCCATCGTCGCCTCGAGCGCCTGGGCAAGCCGCGCATTGCGATGCGCGACGTCGAGGCTGTTGAGCTCGGCCGCCGCGATGGGAGGCCCGAACCGGAGCAGCACCTCGCCGCGCCGCTCCGTCCAGAATGTGTAGTCGATCGCCAGCGGCACGAAGGCCGTATCCGCGGCGAGGTCGGCGAGATGCGCCAGCCCCGGCTCCAGCACGATCGGGCGGCTCCGCTGATCGGCGAAGTGCCCCTGCGCGGTGATCGCCAGGAACTCGCGCGGGCGGCGGAGGACCTCGCGGCAGACGGCGAGGAAGACGGCGGCGCCGCGGGCGTCGCCCTGCTCGACGCCGAAGATGCCGATCTTCGGCATGAATGGGTATTTCTCGATCATCGCGGCATCGATCGGCCCGCGCATGATCCGTCCCGGGAACATATGTGCGGCGACAATCACATGGATGCAGGCGTCCCACCAGGACGGATGGTTCGAGAAGAGGACGAGCGGCGCGCGATCCCGGGCGGGCGGCGGGACTGCGCGCGACACGCGCACGGCGTGGAAATGACGATGAACCGTGGCTTCAAAGATCTTGAAGAAAGCGCGGGAGATCCACTCCGAGCGCAGGTCAAGCCGCCGCCGCGCCTCTGCTTCCAGAGCGGCGCGGCGGGGCGAGGTTTTCTTGTCAGGAGGCAAGCTTCGCCTTGCGGTCCGAATCGAGCGCATCGGCGGCGATCCATCCCGACATCATCACCATCGGCATGCCCGGGCCGGGATGGGCGGCGCCGCCGGCCAGATACAGGTTCTTGACGAAGCGGCTGCGGTTGCCCGGCTTGAACGCTCCGGTGAAGCGGCCGTGGCTCGCCAGCCCGTAGATCGCGCCGTTCAGCACCTTGTAGCGCTCGTGGATGTCCTGCGGCGTCAGATGGTGCTCGACCTCGATGCGCTCTTCGATGTCCTCAAGACCGGCGGTGCGCTTGAGCTTGTCGAGAATGACCCGCCTGTAGGCCGGCAGCATCTTCGACCAGTCGTGGTGCGGCCGGAGGTAGGGCGTGTGCACGAGGATGTACAGGGCCTCGCCGCCGGGCGGGGCGACGCTCGGATCGCTGAAGGAAGGGGCCGCGACGTAGCAGGTCGGATCCGGCGCCGGCTCGCCCTTCTTGTAGATGAAGTCGAACTCCTTCTCGGCGTCGTCTGAGAAGACAAAGCAATGATGCTGCAGGTGCTCGTAGCGCCGCCGCAGGCCGAGATAGAGCACGACGCCCGAGCAAGCCGGCTCAAAGCCCTGCTTGGCGTAATGGCGCGCCGGGCGCCCGCCCACAAGCTCGTCGTAGGTGCGCAGGGCGTCCATGTTGGAGATGACCGCCGAGGCCCGCACGACCTCGCCGTCGTCGAGCTCGATGCCGCGCGCGCCGGCGTCGTCGATCACGATGCGGCGGACGCCGCGCCCGGTGCGATAGACGGCGCCGTGCGCCTCGCCGAAGGCGCGGAGCGCGTCGGCGACGGCGCGCGTCCCGCCCTTCGGATACCACACGCCCTCCGAGACTTGCATGTGCGCGATCGAGCACAGCACCGCCGGCGACGCGAACGGCGACGACCCGACGTACTGGGTGAAGTGGTCGAGCATCTGCGCGACGCGCTTCTCGGGGACGAAGCCCCGGATCGTGCCGGCGACCGAGCGGCCCATCCGTAACGACAGCACGTCGCGCAGCGTCGCCGGGTTCATGTTCTCGCGGATGTCCATCGTGTCGCGGATGTCCTCGACGGCCTTCCAGAAGAAGAACCGCTCCGAGACGTCGTGCAGCTTCTCGGACACGGCGAGGAACTGGCGATAGCGCTCGCCGAGACCCGCGCGCGCCGCGAACGCGTCGATCGCCGAGCCCATCGCGGATGGATCCTCGACGAGGTCCAGCACGTCGCCGCGGCCGAAGAAGCAGCGCCATTGCGGATCGAGCCGCAGCAGATCGAGGTGCTTGTCGATCGGGTCGCCGGCCTCGGCGAAGATGCGCTCGAGCACCCGCGGCACGGTGAGGATGGTCGGGCCCATGTCGAAGCGATAGCCGCGATCCTCAAGCACCGCGGCCTTGCCGCCTGTCCAGCCGTTCTTGTCATAGACGACGACCTCGTAGCCGCGCACGGCCGCGACCGCTGCGGCGGCGAGCCCCCCGAGGCCGCCGCCAACCACGACGACGGGGCCTTCCTTGGCCGATCCAGCGAAAGACATCGTGCTCAAGCTCCGACCGACAGGGGCGTGTCCTCGGCCTCGCCGCGCGACACCGGCATCGGCTGCGTCGTCGCCGGCTTGACGCCGAGATCGGCGAGCACGAGGTCGGCGGTGATCCGCGCGCCCTCGTAAATGACCGGCAGGCCGGAGCCCGGATGCGTGCCGCCGCCGACGAAATAGACGCCCTCGACGTCCTCCAGCCGGTTGTGGGGCCGGAAGTAGAGCATCTGATCGAGCCCGTGCGCGAGGTTGAAAGTTGCGCCGCGATAGATCGAAAGGTCGTCGCGCCAGTCGTCGGGCGTCATGACGCGCTCGTGGCGGATCCGCTGGCCGAGTCCCGGGAAGCCGAGCGTCTCGAGCCGCGCGACGACCGCGTCGCGGAACGGCCTGGCTTCCTTGCTCCAGTCGATGCCGGAGCAATGGCCGACGGGCACGAGCACGTAGAGCGAGGAGCCGTCCGGCGTCGCGAACGCTGGATCGGTCCGGCTGGGGTTGGCGACGTAGATCGAGGGCTGCCGCGGCGTGCGCTCGGCCGCCTCGATGTCGGCGAGGTTGCCCTCGTAGTCCTCGGAGAGGAAGATCGTGTGGTGATCGACGTCGTAGCGGCCCTCGATCCCGAGGAACAGCATGAAGGTCGAGCAGGAGTATTTCATCCCGGCGATCTTTCGATCCGACCATCGCCGCCGCAGCTTCTCCGGAATGAGCTTCGGGACGGCGTCGGCGAAGTCGGCATTGAGGACGACGCTGTCGGTCGACATGCGTCCGGCCTTCGTCTCGACGCCCGTCGCACGGCGACCCTCGAAGACGATGCGCTCGACGGGCTCGCCAAGCCGGAACTGCACGCCGAGGTCTTCGGCCGCGCGCCGCATGCCCTCGCTGACCGCGCCACAACCGCCGAGCGGGTGCCACACGCCGAACTCGTATTCGAGAAACGCTAGGAACGTGAAGAGGTTCGGACAGCGGAACGGCGACATGCCGAGGTACTTGGTCTGGAAGGAGAAGACGAGGCGCACGCGAGGATCGCGAAAGTAGCGCTTCAGTTCCTCGTCGACCGAGGCCCGCGGCACGATCCAGTGCAGCGCCTTGAGCACGCTCGGCGCGAGATAGTCGATGAGGCTGAGGAAGGGCCGGTCCAGGATCGGCTTGAAATCGGCCAGCTTGCGCCGGTTGGTGGCGATGAAGCGGCTGATCTTGCGCGCGTCGACGGGATCGACCTTGGCGATCTCGCGCTCGAGCGTGCCGATCTCGCTCGACACGCTGACGGAAGGGCCGTTCTCGAAGGCGATGCGGTAGTTCGGATCAAGCCGCTCGAGCGTCACGTAGCGGGTGATGTCGAGCCCGCAGCGCTGGAAGATGGTCTGAAGGATCTGCGGATAAAGGAAGAAGGTCGGTCCGAGATCGAACAGGTGGCCTTCGACGTCGATCGTCTTCGTGCGACCGCCGACGCGCGCAGCTTTCTCGAACACGGTGACGTTCAGCCCCTGGCCCGCCAGGAGCATGGCCGCAGCGAGGCCGCCGGGGCCCGCGCCGATCACTGCAACTTCCGCTTGTCTCTTCGTCATGGCCCATATGCACTAAGGTACAGTGCCTTAGACTAGGACAAGGCGGCATCGGTGGCGCTGCGACCAAGTGAAGTCGCCCTACGAGACCGGGCTGAGCGTGATGAGGAGGGGGCCGCGTCGGATCGTAGCGGGACGGGCCGGCAAAAGGCCTAGCCGGCCTCGGCCAGCAGCGAGAGCTGGCTGCGATGCTCGCCGATGACGTCGGTGAGGTAGGTGGGATAGTCGCCCGTGAAGCAATGGTCGGTGAACTGCGGTCGCACGGGATCGCGGCGTTCTTCGCCCATCGCGCGGTAGATGCCGTCGACGGACAGGAAGGCCAGCGAATCGCAGCCAATATAGGCGCGCATCTCCTCCAGCGAATGCGTGGCGGCGAGCAGCTTCTCCCGCTCCGGCGTGTCGATGCCGTAGTAGTCGGGGTGCTGGATCGGCGGCGAGGAGATGCGGAAATGGACCTCGCGAGCGCCCGCCTCCCGCATCATCCGCACGATCTTCACCGACGTCGTGCCGCGCACGATGGAATCGTCGATCAGCACGATGCGCTGGCCGGCGACGACCGATCGGTTGGCCGAATGCTTCAGGCGCACGCCCAGCTCGCGCGTCGTCTGCGTCGGCTGGATGAAGGTGCGTCCGACGTAATGGTTGCGGATGATGCCGAGCTCAAACGGAATGCCAGAGGCCTGCGCATAGCCGATCGCCGCCGGCACGCCAGAATCCGGCACCGGCACGACGACGTCGGCGAGCGTCGGCAGCTCGCGAGCGAGCTCGGCGCCCATCTTCTTGCGGATGTCGTAGACGGAGCGGCCGTGCACCACCGAATCCGGACGCGAGAAATAGATATATTCGAAGATGCAGGGGCGCGGCGGGATCTTCGGGAACGGCCGCAGGCTCTCGACGCCCTGCTCGGTGATGACGACGATCTCGCCGTTCTCGACGTCGCGCACGAAGCGCGCGCCGATGATGTCGAGCGCGCAGCTCTCGGACGCCAGGATATGATGGCCGTCGAGTTCGCCGAGCACCAGCGGACGGATGCCGAGCGGGTCGCGCGCGCCGATCAGCGCCTTGTTCGAGAGCGTGACGAGCGCGTATGCGCCCTCCAGCTCGCGAAGCGCCTCGATGAAGCGCTCGATGATGCGCGGGCGGCGGCTGCGGGCCACGAGGTGGAGGATGACCTCGGTGTCAGAGGTCGACTGGTAGATCGCGCCTTCGCGGATCAGCGCGCGACGGAGCGTCAGCCCGTTGGTGAGGTTGCCGTTGTGGGCGACGGCGATGCCGCCCGTGTCGAGCTCGGCGAAGAGCGGCTGCACGTTGCGCAGAATGGTCTCGCCGGTGGTCGAATAGCGGACGTGGCCGATCGCGGCGCTGCCCGGCAGGCGGGCGATGGTCGACGTCTTCGAGAAATGATCGCCGACAAGGCCAAGCCGCCGCTCCGAATTGAAGCGGCTGCCGTCGAAGGCGACGATGCCGGCGGCCTCCTGGCCGCGATGCTGGAGCGCGTGCAGTCCCAGCGCGGTGACGGCGGCGGCATCCGGGTGACCGAAGATGCCGAAGACGCCGCACTCCTCGCGGAGCCTGTCGGCATCTGGGTCGAACGTGTCGTCCAAAGCTTCGGACGCGTGTCCCTCGAAACCACCCGCGGCGTCGATGATCATCACTACCTCGTGTCGCCGGAGCGGGCCCTGCGAGCCGGCTCCGACTTCGACGCTGGCACCCTTAGCGTCACGAAAGTTAAATAATGCCGACCTGCCCTTTTACCACCAAAAGATTTGTGCGGCGCACGCGGTTTAAGGTTCTTTTCCACCGTTGTCTCCGCTCCCGTTGCGCGACGGCGGGAGCGGCACGGGCGAATCGGCGTCAGGCGCGCCGGGCTCCGGGTTGCCGGCATCGGGCTTGTCGGACGGCGTTCCGCCGGCATCCTCGGGCTTCGGCTTGGAGAACTTGTTCATGACGTCGCGCGGCACGAGCGCGGTCATGTCGGGCAGCATCGCGGTGATGTCCTTGCCGACGCTCTCGAGCAGCGGACGCGTCTTCGCCTCGCGCATCCAGACCGGTTGCCGGTCGACGGGATCGAGCATCGAGAAGAAGACGTAGCCGATGACGCAGAGCAGGAAGCCGCGCGCGACGCCGAATAGGAACCCGAGCGAGCGGTCGAGCGCGCCGACCTTCGAATCGAGGATCGCGTCGGAGAGGTTGACGGTGATGATCGACACCACGATCAGCGCGACAAAGAAGATGATCGTCGCGGCAGCGATCGACAGCCCCGGCTCCTTCGAGATGTAGGGCTTGAGGTACGGCGTGAGATAGTCGCGGAGGTAGAAGCCAGCGGCCGCGGCGGCCACCCAAGAGGCGATCGCCAGCACCTCGCGCGTGAAGCCGCGCAGCATGGCGAGGATAGCCGAGATCAGGACGATCGCGATTACGCCCAGATCGAGATAAGACGGCATGGCCCCCGCACCTTCGAGGCTCGCCCGCGCGCTCATCCGCTCGGATCGGCAAAACCTGGCTCAACTCCGGCGCTTATAGCGAAGCCCCGGTCTCGCGTCACCCGCACCTCAGGCGCAGCGACGCTTATCCAGAGGCTTAGGAGGGTTTGCTGCAACACTCGGCGACGGGGCCGCGATCGCCGCGACTAGCGCGCCGACGTGATCGCAGGCGCCCACGACGAGCGCGTCGACCTCGCCGTCCTCTGCCCTGCCCCGTCGTCCGGCGGGGCCTGTGGCCGGCGCGACGGCGCGGGTGAAGCCGAGCTTCGCGGCCTCCTTCAGGCGGGGAGCCGCATGGGCCACCGGCCGCACGGCGCCCGAGAGGCCGACCTCGCCGAAATAGACGGTATCCGCCGGCAGCGGACGTCCGGCGAGCGAGGACACGAGCGCGGCGGCGGCTGCGAGATCGGCGGCCGGCTCGCTGACCCGCAGGCCGCCGGCGATCGTGAGATAGATGTCATGCTGGCCAAGCCGCAGCCCTGCATGGGCCTCGAGGACGGCGACGATCATCGCAAGCCGGCTCGATTCCCATCCGACGACGGCGCGTCGCGGGGTCCCGAGCGAGGTCGGCGCGACCAGCGCCTGGATCTCGACGAGGAGAGGGCGCGTCCCCTCCATTCCGGCGAAGACGGCGGAACCCGGGGTCGCCTGCTCGTGCGCGGCGAGGAACAGGGCCGAGGGATTGGCGACCTCGGCGAGGCCACGCCCGGTCATCTCGAACACGCCGATCTCGTCGGTGGCGCCGAAGCGGTTCTTCACCGCGCGTAAGATGCGGAACTGATGGCCGCGATCGCCTTCGAAATACAGCACGGCGTCGACCATGTGCTCGAGCACGCGCGGCCCGGCGATGGCGCCCTCCTTGGTGACGTGCCCGACGAGCACGACGATCGCGCCGCTGGTCTTGGCGAGGCGAATCAGCGCCTGCGCGGAGCCGCGGACCTGGGTCACGGTGCCGGGCGAGGCGTCGATCGAATCCGTCCACATCGTCTGGATCGAGTCGATGATCACGAGCGCCGGCGGCCGCCCTTGCGCGAGCGTCGCGACGATGTCGTCGACGCCGGTCTCGGCGGCGAGCTCGACCGGCGCCTCGCCGAGGCCGAGCCGTGCCGCGCCGCGCGAAGCCGCACCTGGTCCATCGCCTCCTCGCCGGAGATGTAGACGACGCGCTCGCCGCGCTGGGCGAGCGCCGCGCAGGCCTGGATCAGCAGCGTCGACTTGCCGATGCCGGGCTCGCCGCCCAGCAGCAGCGCCGACCCCGCGACGAAGCCGCCGCCGACGACCCGATCCAGCTCGTCGATCCCGGTCAGCAGGCGCGGCTGCGGCTTTTCGCTCGTGTCGAGCGTGCCGAGCGCGAAGACCCGGCCCTTCTTGGCGGTGCGTGCGGCCTGCGCGCCGATGCCGGCGACGGCGCCGTCCTCTATCATCGAGTTCCAGGCGCTGCACGCCTCGCATCGCCCCTGCCAGCGCGGCGCAACGTTGCCGCAGCTCTGGCAGACGAAGGTGGTGCGGGTCTTGGCCATGCGGTCTCGCGCTCGGATTCGAAGCACGAGACTAGAACAAAACGGGATCGAAAGAAAGCCGGGCTAGGCGCGTCCCGCGAACATCGACAGCCGCGACAGGTCGATCCCGAGCCCCGCGACGGCGCGCTCGTACTTCGAGTCGAGCGCCGTGTCGAAGATCAGCGACGTATCGGCCGGCACGTTGAGCCAGCCGTTGTGCTGCATCTCCGCCTCGAGCTGGCCGGCCTGCCAGCCGGCGTAGCCCAGCGCCAGCACCGCCCGATCAGGTCCGGCGCCGCTGGCGATCGCCCGCAGGATGTCGACCGTCGCGGTGAGTGAGACCTTCTGGTCGATCGGCAGGGTCGAGTTGTCGATGAAGAAGTCGTTCGAGTGCAGCACGAAGCCGCGCTGCGTCTCGACCGGACCGCCCTTCAAAACCTGCATCTCGCCGGCCTTGTTGGGCAGGCGGATCGCCTCGTCCTCGCCGATCACCTCGAGCTGCACGAGAAGGTCGGGAAAGCGCACCTTGCTCGCCGGGCGGTTGATGACGATCCCCATTGCCCCTTCTTCCGAATGGGCACACAGATAGATCACCGATCGCGCGAAGCGGTCGTCCGCCATGCCGGGCATCGCCACCAGCATCTGTCCGTCGAGAAAGCCGCCGTGCGAATGAAACAGAGACTTGCTCCGATCGCCGGTCGAACCGCCCTTCGGCAATTCGCGTCTCGTGTCGATCATGGTCGCGGCCTCACATGTGCGGTGGCGGAAGGGTCGTCGGCAGGCCTGTCGTTCGTCGGGGGCGACTCGCGCGCCCATGAAGCTACGACGACATTTAAGCAAAATTCCCTCCACCGGGCTTGCCCCAAATGGTCGGACTTTTGGCTTTGCATAGCTGTGTTGTTTTCCTGCATCGTCTCTGGCACGGCGGTGGCCCCTGCCGTTGCCGCCCCGGCCGCCGACGGCCAGGGCGAGGTGAAGCTTCTGGCCGGGCCGGCGCTCGCCAACGGCCGCTATGTCGCCGGGGTTGCCATCACCATGCCGGCGGGATCGCACACCTACTGGAAGATGCCGGGGGATGCAGGCGTGCCGCCGGTCTTCTCCTTCGCCGGTTCGCGCAACCTGCGCGAGGCGAAGGTCGCCTTCCCGCCGCCGCGCCGCATCACCGAGGCCGGGCTCGAGGCATTCGGCTATCTCGACAGGGTCGTGCTGCCTCTCGAGGTAACGCCGGCCGATCCCACGCAGCCCGTCGATCTGCATGTGGATCTCGCCTACGCCGTCTGCAACACGATCTGCATCCCGGCTCACGCCACGGCGACGCTTGCCCTGCAGCCCGGCACGGCTGGCCCGGACACGACGGCTGTCGCGGCGGCGCTGGCGTCGGTGCCGTCCCCGGCGATGCCGAGTGAGCGAGCTGCTCTTGCGATCATGCCCGTCTCAGGTGCTGCGAAGCCGACCTGGACCCTCGCCTGGCGCGGCGGCGATGCGCCAGAGGACATCTTCGCCGATGCGCCGGACGGCTACTATTTTGCGACCCGCAAGACCGGCCCGGCGACCTGGACGCTCGTCGCCGACCAGGTTCCCGACACGCGGCCCTGGCCGGCCGCCGTCACGCTCACCCTGGCGCGCGCAGCGCACAGCCTCACTGTCTCCGAGACCCTCGACACGGCGAGCGCAACGCGTTAGCCGGCATCTTCCCCATCGCAAGGACGACCAGCCCATGATCAAGGAAGGTGACATCCTCCCCGACGCGACGTTCGTCGTGCCCACGCCAGACGGGCCGGCGCCGCGCAAGAGCGACCAGATCTTCGCCAACCGGAAGGTGGTCTTGATCGGCGTTCCGGGCGCCTTCACGCCGACCTGCAGCATGAACCACCTGCCGGGCTATATCGAGCACGCAGAGGCACTGAAGGCCAAGGGCGTCGACGAGATCGCGGTGACCGGCGTCAACGACGTGTTCGTCATGGCGGCCTGGTCGAAGCAATCCGGCGGCGACGGCAAGGTCACCTTCCTCGCCGATGGAAGCGCCAAGTTCGCGCAGGCGATCGGCGCCGAACTCGACCTCACCGAGCGAGGCCTCGGCACACGCTCGAAGCGCTACTCGATGATCGTCGACGACGGCGTGGTGAAGAAGCTCATCGTCGAGCCGAACCCCGGCCAGGCCGACGAGACCAAGGTCGACAATGTTCTATCGGCGCTCTGACGCGCTTCCACATCGGCTTGGCGCCTCGCAGCGGCGCCAAGCGCCCTGACATCGGCGGCGCCAGGCGAGGCGCCGCCGTTTTTTTTATTTCGCGGGCGGTTCTAGCCCTCCCGTGGCGGCGGCTTGCTGGCCATGTCGACGCAGGCCTCGTCGCACAAGCTCTCCAGCTTCTCGTCGGCGAGCATCTCGGCGACGCTGATTGGCGAGATGAGATCGCAGGGAAGCGGCCGGTCGAGCACGAAGGGGTTCGTGATCGTCGTCGTCGCACCCTTGCGCGTGTCGTCCATCGTCGAAGCTCCTGGGCTGATCGATCCGTTGACCGGACACCGATAAAAATAGAGTCCGTTGGTGAAACGACGAGAGGGGTTCGCGTCGTTTCTTGAAAATGCCTTAAGTGCGAAAAGATCGTGACAACAGAAAAAAGAAGCAGTCACGTTTTTATTCGTTCTAATTACAAACTCTCGATCGATTACATTTGGGGCGATTAATTCGGAGACGCTTGCACGAACGAAGAGCCCGCCGAGCGGCTGGTGCCGCCGGCGGGCTCGGTCTGTTTGAAGCTGCTTTGTCTCGAACGCCCGTCGCGGGCGCTGGCCCCTGCCCTACTTCGCGGCGGCGCGTTCCGCGGAGCGCAGCGTGTTCGACATCAGCATGGCGATGGTCATCGGCCCGACGCCGCCCGGCACCGGCGTGATCGCCGCGGCATGGCCGACCGCGCCCTTGAAGTCGACGTCGCCGACGAGCTTCGTTTTCGGCGTGCCGTCTTCCCTTTTGCCCTCGCCCTCGATGCGATTGATGCCGACGTCGATGACGATGGCGCCCTTCTTGATCCAGTCGCCCTTGACCATCTCGGGCCGCCCGACCGCCGCCACGACGAGGTCGGCGGCGCGCACGACGCCGGCGAGATCCTTGGTGCGCGAGTGCGCCACCGTCACCGTCATATTCTTCGAGAGAAGAAGCTGTACCATTGGCTTGCCGACGATATTCGAACGGCCGACGATGACGGCATTCATGCCGTCGAGCTTCGCACCGAGCGCCGCCGCCGCCTTCTCGACCAGGACGAGCGAGCCGGCCGGCGTGCACGGCACGAGCGCCCGCTCCGTCGAGCCGATCGCCAAGAGGCCGACGTTGACCGGGTGGAATCCGTCGGCGTCCTTCTCCGGGTTGATCGCCTCGAGCACCAAGGTCGAGTTGACGTGCTCGGGCAGCGGCAGCTGCACGAGGATGCCGTGGATCGCGGGATCGTTGTTCAGCTCGTCGACCAGCTTGAGGATGTCGGCCTCCGAGGTCGTCGCCGGCAGATCGTGCTGCACCGAGTGGAAGCCCGCCTCCTTGGCGGCCTTGCCCTTGGCCTTGACGTAGACCTGGCTCGCCGGGTTCTCGCCGACCAGCACCACCGCGAGGCCGGGCTTCACGCCCTTCGCGGCCAGCGCCTTGGTGCGCTCCGTCACCTCGGCCAGCACCTGCTGCGCGGCGACCTTGCCGTCGATGATCGCGCCGCCTTCGCCCTGCCGGATGACCTCGGCGTTGTTCTGCTCGGCGACGCTCATGGACGATCCTCTCCGCGATGTTTCTCGTTGGTTGATAGGGGGTAGATGTCAGCTTTGCGCCGGGCTGCCAAGCCGGCTCACCGCAACAAAACATGCGGGTGCGCGAAGGAAAATTTCGCAACGTGGGCGCGCGTCGCGCCCGGCGGCAGGTGGTGCATCGCCGGCTTCGCGAAGAGGTCGCCGTCGGCATCGACGAAGTCGCCGTGGCCCGTCCAGGCCTCGATCGACAGGAAACGACCTGCAGGCCGCGACCACAGCGCAGCATAGGGGAAACCCGTCAGCGCGACATCGATGGCCGCGCCTGACCTGTGCGCGAAGCGGATGCGGCGATCCCGCGGCTCAAGAAAGCAGAGCGCCTCGGTCTCCACCAGCGCCTCGGTGAGCGGCAGCTTGCGTCCGTCGATCGGTACGCGCCGCGTCTCGTGCGTGAACAACCCGCCTGGCGTGATGACCGGGACCCGCGGCGGCTCGCGCTCGTCGAAGACGATTGTGTAGTCGTCCATCTCGCCGCCGGCAAAGGGCCAGCGGAAGCCCGGATGCAGGCCGCAGGCGTAGGGCATCGCCCCGCTGCTCCAATTCTCGACCGTCAGCCGCACCTCGAGCTCGGCGTCGGCGAGGGCGTAGGCGATTTCGAGCGACCAGTCGAAGGGATAGAGCGCCCGCGTCGCCGCATCGCTTTCGAGCTGCAACCTGCAGTGCGACGGCCACTGCTCCACCACGTCGAAGGTGCGCTCGCGAGCGAAGCCGTGCAGGCCGAGCGGGTAGCGCGTGCCGTCGACGACGATGCCGTCGCGCGTCCAGCCGACGACGGGAAACAGGATCGGCGCGGTGTCGGCCCAAACGAGCGGATCCGGCTCCCAGATCAGCGGCGTGCCGTCGACCGACCAGGCGCGCAGCTCGGCGCCGCGCAGCGCGATCTCCGCCCTGCCCCCGTCGGCCTCGAGCACGATCGGGCTCACGCGGGTACCGTCACCAGCGAGCACGTCTCCGGCACGTAGACGTTGATCGCGCGCGGGCGCTGCGTGAAGACGGCGGGCGTATGCGTCACCAGCTCCCCGTCGGCGTTCACGGGCCGCGGCTTGCGCGTGATCACCTCGAAGCTGACGCCGCGCGCGGTGCGCACCTCGCGGATCACGCCGTGCGCGCCGCGCTTGAAGTGCGGCAGCAGCAGCGCCATCCGCCACACCTGCGAGAACTCAAGCGAATAGAGGTCGAGGTGCTGGTCGTCGATCTGCGCGTCGATGGCGACGATGTTGCCGCCGCCGTAATAGCGCCCGTTGCCGACCGCGACCTGCAGGGTGCGGACCATGATCTTCTCGTCGCCGACGAGCAGGGTCGCGTGGAAGGGCGCCGCTTCCATCAGGCAGCGCGCCGCCGAGAGCGCGTAGCTCAGCCGTCCGAAGCGGCGCTTGCCCTCGCGGGTCAGCCGCTTGGCGAGATCGGCCGCGAGCCCGACGCTGGCGACGTTGAGGAAGGGGTGGCCGTTGACCTCGCCGATGTCGACGGCGTGCGCATAGCCTTCGGCGATAACGCGCGCCGCCGCCTCGAGGTCGAAGGGCACGCCGACCGAGCGCGCGAAATCATTGGCCGTGCCGAGCGGCAGCACGCCGAGCGGGAGCCCCGTCGCCATGAGGCCGCGCGCCGCGGCGTTCAACGTGCCGTCGCCGCCCCCCAGCACGACGCAGTCGACATCGTCGCTATGCGCGAGGATGCAGGGCGAGAGGTCGGCGGCCGCGCGGCTGGTCCCGAAGACGACTTCAAGGCCGCCGTTGCGCAGAGCGGTTGCGGCCGCCTCCGTGTGCGATGCCCCTGTGCGGCTCGACTCGTTGACGATCAGGAGGGCGCGGCGTCGCCTGTCGGTCGATCTTCGCTCGGTCTGCAAGAAAACCCTGGTGGCCAGCACTTTTTGAGAACAGGCGACGCGCCGGCTCGTTGCCCTCGTCCAAAGACTTACACCGTATCGGGCATCGCTTCGCCAGCAACCTCCGGCGCAGCGCGCCGTTTTCTCCGAGCACGCGCCTTGCAAGCCCTGAAAGTCGGCGGCGCCCATTGCCTGAGCGGGGACAGCATGACCCGAAGCACCAACTTTTCAGCCAGACGAATTCTTTGCGTCTCACCGCGCTACGAACCGTCCTTCGGGACATTCGAACACGCCTACTATCTCGCCGGCACGAAGGCGTTCATGCCGCCGCTCGGCCTCCTCACCATCGCCGCTTACCTGCCGGCGCACTGGAAGGTGCGCTTCATCGACGAGAACCACAGCCTCGCGCGCGACGACGACTTCGCCTGGGCCGACGCAATCTTCTGCTCCGGCATGCACATCCAGCGCGCCTTCACCAACGACATCTGCAGGCGCGCCCACGCGCACGGCAAGATCGCCGTCCTCGGGGGCCCGTCGGTCTCCGCCTGCCCGGACTATTATCCCGACTTCGACATCCTCCATTGCGGCGAGCTCGGCGACGCAACGGATGCGATCATCGCGATGCTGGGCGAGAGCGTCGCGCGGCCGCCGCGGCAGCTCATCCTGACGACGAAAGAGCGGCTCGCGCTCGCCGACTTCCCGGCGCCGGCCTACGAGCTCGCCGCGATCCCCGACTACATGATCTCGAACGTGCAGTTCTCGTCGGGGTGTCCCTACAAGTGCGAGTTCTGCGACATCCCCGGCCTCTACGGACGCGTGCCCCGCCTGAAGCCGCCGGAGAAGATCATCGCCGAGCTGGACAAGCTGATGGCGCGCGGCGCGATCGGGCTGATCTACTTCGTCGACGACAACTTCATCGGCAATCGGAAGGCGGCGCGCGAGCTGCTCCCGCACCTCATCAAATGGCAAAAGCGCAACCGCTACCAGATCGGCTTCTCGTGCGAGGCGACGCTCAACATCGCCCGCGACCCCGAGATCCTCGCGATGATGCGCGAGGCGGGATTCGACACGATCTTCTGCGGCATCGAGTCGTCCGAGGCCGCCGCGCTGGACCTCATCGACAAGAACCACAACCTCGTCATGCCGATCCTCGATGCCGTGAAGATCATCAACGACCACGGCATGCAGGTGCCCTCGGGCATCCTCCTCGGGCTCGACACGGATTCCGCCGAGACCGGGCCGCGACTCGTCGACTTCGTCGCCACGTCGAACATCCCGCTGCTCACCATCAATCTCTTGCAGGCGCTGCCGAAGACGCCGCTTTGGAACCGGCTCGAGAAGGCCGGCCGCCTGCTCGATGACGAGCGGCGCGAGTCGAACATCGACTTCCTCATGCCCTACGACGAAGTCATCGAGATGTGGCGCGAGACCATGCTGACGGTCTATGCGCCCGAGACGCTCTTCGACCGCTACCGCCACCAGATGAAGGCGGTCTGGCCCAACCGCATTGCGAGGCCGTTCTCGTGGTCACGGCTGGCCCAGCTCGGCCGCGGGCTCTCGGTGCTCCGCCGGCCGCTCTGGACCGTCGGCGTCAGAGGGCACGGCAACTACCGGGCCGCCTTCTGGAAGTTCGCCCTGCCGCTCCTGCGGAAAGGCCAGATCGAGCCGCTGCTGATGTACAGCCTCGTGGCGCATCACCTCATCATCTTCTGCCAGGACGTCTGCGCGGGACGGCTCAACGCCTCGCACTACTCGGTGCGGCTCCGCACGCAGGAGGCAGCCCTGCAGGCCGCCGAGTAGCGAACGCCTGCGCCATCATCGAGAACTTGTGACGCGGATCCCTCCGCCTTGAACTCGTTTGACCTCGGCGCCTCTCTGGCGTCACCGGGGGCGCACAGGTATGTTCCTAAGGGACGCATACCGAGGCACGGCAGCAAGGCAATCGGAGCATATGACGCAAGCGCACTCGTCGACTTCCCGGCGCATCCTGTGCGTCTTCCCCCGCTACGAGCCGTCGTTCGGCACTTTCGAGCACGCCTATCATCTCACCGATAAGACCAAGGCGTTCATGCCCCCCCAGGGGCTGCTGACCATCGCCGCCGCCCTGCCGCCGCACTGGGAGGTCCGGTTCATCGACGAGAACATGTCGGCCGCCACCGCGGCGGACTTCGCCTGGGCCGACGCGGTCTTCGCTTCCGGCATGCACATCCAGCGCCGCAACATCGACTCGATCTGTCGGCGCGCGCACGAGGCGGGCAAGGTCGCCTGCCTCGGCGGCCCGTCCGTGTCCGCGACGCCAGAGACCTATCCGGACTTCGACTACCTGCACGTCGGCGAGATGGGCGATGCGACGAACGAGCTGATCGCCTGCCTCGGCGACAGCGTCGAGCGCCCGGCGTCCCAAGTGGTGCTGAAAACCAAGGTCCGGCGCGACCTCGGCGAGTTCCCGATGCCGGCCTACGATCTCGCCGAAATCGACCGCTATATGCTCGGCACGGTACAGATCTCGTCGGGATGTCCCTACAAGTGCGAGTTCTGCGACATCCCGGGCCTCTACGGGCGCGTGCCGCGCCTCAAGAGCCCCGAGCGCATCTGCGCCGAGCTCGACAAGCTGCTCGAGCTCGGCGTCAACGGCTCGGTCTATTTCGTCGACGACAACATCGTCGGCAACCGCAAGGCGATCAAGGAGCTGCTGCCGCATCTCATCGCCTGGCAGAAGCGCAACGGCTATGCGGTGCCCCTCGCCTGCGAGGCGACGCTCAACATCGCGCGCTCGCCGGACATCCTCGCGATGATGCGCGAGGCCGCCTTCGACTCGATCTTCTGCGGCATCGAGACGCCGGAGCCCGATGCGCTACTGCAGATCGACAAGGGCCACAACATGGTCATGCCGATCCTCGACGCGGTGAGGATCATCAACGATCACGGCATGCAGGTCGTCTCGGGCATCATCCTCGGGCTCGACTCCGATTCGTCAGACTCGGGCAACAAGATCCTCAAGTTCATCGAGACGTCGCAGATCCCTATGCTGACGATCAACCTCCTGCAGGCGCTGCCGCAGACGCCGCTCTACGATCGCCTCGTTAAGGCCGGGCGGATCGACGAGCGCGCGGACCGGGAGTCCAACGTCTCCTTCCTGATGCCGTACGACGAAGTGCTGGCCATGTGGCGCGACTGCATGGAGAAGGCCTACCAGCCGGCCGTGCTGTTCGATCGCTATCGCGAGCAGCTGAAGGTGACCTGGCCGAACCGGATCAAGAAGCCGCTCAGCCCGCAGCGCACGAGCAAGGCCATGGTCAAGAAGGGCCTCACGATCCTGGGCAAGCTGCTGTGGAACGTCGGCGTGAAGGGCGACTACCGGCTCGTGTTCTGGCGCTTCGCGCTGCCGCTCCTGCTGCGCGGAAAAGTGGAAGCGCTGCTGAATTACTGCCTCCCCGCGCACCACCTCATCGTCTTCGCCCGCGAGGCCTGCGCCGGCCGCGGCAACGCTTCGCACTATTCCGCGAAGCTGCGCGAGCCACAGGTCCCGACCCTCGCCCCTGCGGAGTAAGCTGCGCGTTTTCAACGGTGTAGCGTCACGCCATCGGTCTCCGAAGACCAAGCTCAACAGTAAGGTTGGGCACAACTTGACCGTCAAACTTGCCGCTTGCTGCGGGCCACGTCCGGTTGACCAAAGGTTTCGCGCGGCGAATGCCGGCGGAACCTGGGACAACTCTAGTCTTAATCCTATAGGCTTAGGACTTAGTGATTCGGCTTTGGCGATTCGGGTAGCGATGCCTGGTCGCCGTGTAACCGGCGAGGTCACCTGGCGTGACGGTCCAAGCAAAGCGCGCACTCGACGCGTATTTCGACCAGTCGCAATTGGACGCCGTGGGGCGTTCGACACGCTTCGCGCGGCGGGCGCTGCGTGCACGCTCGGCCTTCTTCTGGTCCCCGAGTTGCCAGCCGGCCGGGCTGATCGGGCATGTGGGCGAGGTGGGCGAGATCGACGCCGGCACCCTGGCCTCCTCCTTCGCGATGCAGGCGCTTGCCGCGACGGGCCCTGTCGCCTTCGACACCTCCTGCGCACTCGGCGGCGTCGCGATCCGCGCGGCGGATGCCGCGCAAGGCGTGCTGTTCGTGGCGGATCCCGCGCCGCGCGCTTTCGATGCCGACGACTTGGCCCTGATCGACGACGTCGGCGCGAGCCTCGGCCGCGAGCTGGCGCGGGGCTCCGCCGAGTCGTGCGTGCCCCTCGCCACACTCATGCAGATGTCGGATGCGCTTGTTCGGGAAGCCGGGGCGGCCGGCGGGATGGCCCCGGACGACTACCTCGCGGCCGCCGATCAACTGGCCGCGATGGCGACCCAACTGCGTGAGATCGCCGCCGCAGGGGCGCGGGTGGCACGCCTCGAGTCGCCCTTGGAGCGCGAGGCGCCCCTGCCGCACGGCGGCGGTGCCACGATCCTCCTCGCCGACGATCTCGATCTCAATCGCAAGCTCATCTCGGACATGCTGACGGTCGAAGGTCATCAGGTGGACTGCGTCGCCGACGGCGCAGCCGCCGTCGCGGCGGTCAAGGCGAAGGCCTACGATCTCGTGCTGATGGACATGATCATGCCGGTCATGGACGGAATCGCGGCGACGCGGGCCATTCGCGCCCTCCCGACGCCCAGTTGTAACGTCCCGATCGTCGCCCTCACGGCCAACACGTTCCGCGAGCAGCTCGACAGCTGCCTCGAGGCCGGCATGGACGCGACGCTGACGAAGCCGATGACCTTCGAGATGCTGACCAGCGTTGTGGCGGACTGGAGCCGGAACAGCACCGCGGCGGCATGAGCCGCCGGCGTCTTTCCGATGCCGCGCAAGTCGCCGAAAAGAAAAAGGGCCGCCGAAGCGACCCTTTCGTCTCAATAATCTAAGAAGATTACATCTTCTCCTGCATCATCATCTTCTTGTGCATCATCATGTGGTGATGATGGTGATGGTGATGCATCATCGGCATGGACGCCGGCTCGGCAGCGGCCATGGCGCCGGGAGCGAGCATCGGCTGCAGGATCGGCTGGGTGACGCCGTTGACGACCATCATCGTCTCGCGCATGCCGGGGAAGAGCGTCTCGCCCGGGAGATTGGTCGGCGCGCCCATGTTCATCGGGGTGGCCGGGAAGTCCATGGCGTTGGCGGAAACGGAAACAGTCAGCGCGGCGCCGGCGATGGCGGCGACAGTCGCAATCTTGCGGATCATAAAGCTCTCCTCCTCGTGTTGCCCTGCACGACAATCACAGGCTCGCGTCATAGCCCGATTGCCTAGGTCCAGACACAAAAATCGCTTGATCGGCCCAGGGTTGCAAAATTCCTTCGGAAAATGCGTCAGAAATGCAACTCAAATTCTACGTCGGGCGATCCGTCCTCACCCAAGCAAACGACGTTTCGGCCTTTTCGGCCTGCGCGAAAAGGTCGCTGCGATCTCGAGATGCGGCGAATAGCGGAACTGGTCGACTGGAACGATCCGGCCGACCTCGAACCCGCCCACAATGAGGATCGCCGCATCGCGGGCGAAGCTGTCGACGTCGCAGGCGACGGACACGACCCTCTGCACGGACGAGGCGACGAGCGCCCGCGCCTGCATCTCCGCACCGGCGCGCGGCGGGTCCATGACGACGGCATCGTGGCGGTCGAGCGCATCGCCGGCGAGCGGACGGCGGAACAGGTCGCGCGTCTCGACCGTGACGCGCCGCAAGCCGACGGTGTCCCGCGCGGCGCGATCGAGCGCGGGGAAGCCAGGGGCCGTCGAGATCGATCGCCGTGACCTCGGCCGCCCCGCCCAGGCGCAGCGCGAACGTCCCGACGCCGCAGAAGAGATCCGCGACGCGGCGTGCGCCCGCGACGGCATCGAGGACGTAGGCGGCGAGCGTCTCCTCGCCGGCGGTCGTCGCCTGGAGGAAGGCGCCCGAGGGGAGCGCCACGCGCGCCGACCCGAATTCGATCACCGGCTTACGGTTCTCGAGGACGATCACGCCGTGGTTGGCGAGGCGGGCGAGATCGTGCGCCAGCGCGACCTCGGCGAGTCGGCCGCGAGCGCGCTCGTCGAGGGGACCATGGCCGCGCACGTCGACGTCGATGCCGGCCTGCGTCGCCGTCGCGACGATGTCGAGCGGCTTGCGCGAAGGCGCGAGCGCCGCGGCGATCGCCCGGGCGGCCGGCAGCGCGCCGGCGAGCCGCGGGTCGAGGATCGGGCAGGCCTCGATGGCCACGATGTCGTGCGAGCGTGCCCGCATGAAGCCAACGCGGGTCGTGCCGTCGGGCTCGGTGCGCGCGTGGAACGTGACGCGCCGCCGCCCTGCCCCGTGGGCATCGACGAGCGGCGCCACCTCGGCCTCGACCCCCGCCCGCGCAAGAGCGGCGACGAGAAGCCCGCGCTTCCAGTCCGCGTAGCGCGGTAGCGCGAGCTCCTGCACCGCGCAGCCCCCGCAGGTCGCGAAGTGCGGACAGATCGGCGGGATGCGGTCCGGGCTCGCCGCGATGAGGCCGACCAGCGTGCCGCGCTCGCCGGCGACGTCCGCCGTCACCGTCTCGCCGGCCAAGGCGTAGGGCACGTAGATGCGGCGCCCGTCGTGCGCGGCGATGCCTTCGCCGCGCGCGCCGAGCCGCTCGATCGAAAGTCGAGCGATCGCCTGCTGTCGTTCGCCCATGCGCATCCCCATCTCTCGGGTCTCGATAGGCCGCACGGCGGAGAAGTTCAAAATGGCAGGCTGGAACATCGCGAGCATTCCCGACCAGAGCGGTCGCACGGCCATCGTCACCGGCGCCTCCAGCGGGCTCGGCACCGAAGTCGCCGACGCGCTGGCGCGCAAAGGCGCGAGCGTCGTGCTTGCGGTTCGCGACGAGGCGAAAGGCGAGAGGGCGCGCGCCCGCATCCTCGCCACCACGCCGGGCGCCAGCGTCTCGGTCTCTCGCGTCGACCTCGCCGATCTCGCGTCGATCCGCGCCTTTGCGGCCCGCGAAGGCGAGCGCCGGCCATCGACCTGCTCGTCAACAATGCCGGTCTCGGCATGCAGCCCGAGCGGGCGACCAGCGCCGATGGCTACGAGCGGCAGTTCGCGACCAACCACCTCGGGCCCTTCGCGCTGACCGGCCTGCTGCTGCCAGCGCTGCTGCGGTCCAAGGCGGCCCGCGTCGTCGCCGTCGCCTCGATCGCCCATCGCGGCGGCAAGATCGACTTTCCCGACCTGCAGGGCGAGGCGCGCTATTCGGGCGGCAAGGCCTACAACCAGTCGAAGCTCGCCAACATCCTGTTCGCGCGCGAGTTGGACCGCCGCGCGCGGGCGGCCGGCGCGCCGCTGGTCAGCGTCGTCGCGCATCCCGGCATTTCGGCGACCGGCTTCATCGACGCCACACAGATGGGCGGCGTGCAGACGCGGGTCGCCAACTTCATCGTCGGGCTGGTCGGCCAGGACGCCGCCGCCGGCGCCGCGCCGATCCTCTATGCCGCAACGATGCCGGATGTCGTCGGCGGCCAGTATTGGGGCCCCGACGGCCTGCTCGAGCTGCGTGGCCCAGCCGGCGCCCGCGAAGATCTCGTCGCAGGGCCGCGATCGCGCCGTCGCGGCGCGGCTGTGGCGCGAGTCGGAGCGTCTGACCGGGGTGAGCTATGGCGCGCTCGATGCCGCCGTGGCCGCCTGACGATTACCGCACCGGGCTGGCGAACGGCACGTAGCGATACACCCAGGTCTCGGTCAGCGGCTCGCCGTGGTAGGCGAGATGGCAGCGCAGGTCGACCGGATCGCTGCCCTGCGGGTCGAGGTCGAACTGGATCCGCCAGAGCCCAAGATCGCCGTCGGGCGACGGCTCGACGACGATGTTCGAGAACTTGCCACGAGAGGTCTCGAGCACGGGCTCGGGCTTGGCATCGGCGTCGCGCGTGGCCTGGAACGCACCCTTGAACTCGAGCACGAACTTGCGGAGCACCGTCGAGCGCGGCGCGCCTTGGACGGCGCCGGCGCCGAGCCGCGTCGCGACGCAGAGCGCGAGCTTGCCGGGAAAGGGATCGGTGTCGCGCCACAACAGTTTATAGCGATAGTCGAGCACGTCGCCTGCCTTGTTCGGCGTGTCGGACACCCAGGAGAGCACGATGTTGTCGTAGATCTCGTTGTCGGTCGGGATCTCGAGGAGCTGCACCGAGCCTTTGCCCCAGTCGCCGACGGGCTCGCACCAACAGCACGGACGGCGCTCGTAGAACACCGCGTCGAGATAGTGGTCGTAGTTCTTGTCGCGCTGCATGAGGCCGAAGCCGCGGAAGCGATCGTCGGGAAACTTCGAGATCGTCAGCTTGTCCTGGTCGATCAGCGGGCGCCAGAGATGGTCGCCGTTGCCGAGCCACATCGCGACGCCGGTCAGAATCGTGGACCTCGGGGCGCGCCAATCCGTCGCCGCGCCCTTCACCGTTTCCGAGTACCAGAACATCGAGGTCATCGGCGAGATGCCAAGCCGCTCGATCGGCTTGCGGATGTGCAGCCGCATGGCGATGTCCATCGTGGTGCCCCGGCCGCGATGCATGATGAAGCGGTAGGCGCCGACGATGCTCGGCCCGTCGAGCAGCGCGTAGAGCGTGACCGGATCGTCGTCGCCCGGTCCCTCGGAGACCCAGAAGTGGGTGAAGTCGGGAAATTCTTCGGGGATCGCGATGCCGCTGTTCTGCGCGACCGCACGCGCGGAGACCCCGAACTGGTTCGCCTCGCCCACCGCCCGGAAATACGACGCACCGAGGAAGCGCGCCCAGCCCTCGTGGCCGCGAAGGACCGGCTTGTCGTAGGCCTGGAGGAACTCCAAACCGGCGAAGGGCGCCGGCGTCGGCGCCAGGCGCGACAGCGGGCCGCCGGGCGGCGATTTGAAGTACTCGGGCTTGAACAGGACCTCGCGCGCCGTATCGCCGGTGACGGCGAACATGCGCACCGTCTTCGGAAACAGCTCGCCGACCGAGAGCAGGCTGATGGGATATGGCCCGCGCCCGTCCCCGAAGAGGGCGTGGTCGGGATCGGGGATGATGTGCTTGGCGACATCGAAGTTCATCGTCTTGACGATCGACCGGGTCTCGGGCATTGGCGGCGGCGCATACGGCTTTGCCGCGAGGTCGGCGACCATCGCCTGCAGACGTCTCGAAGTCGAATGCGCGACGGTGCCCCAAACGACAGCCGGCGAGGGCGCGTCCTCGGCTCTTGCCAGGGCCGGCGCTAGGCCGACGGCCTGGACGGCGGCGAGGAACTTGAGGACAGTGCGGCGCGTGATCATCTCTTCGTTATCCCTCGGCGCCCTGGAACCTAGCGATGAAACAAGCAGGATCGGTCGGCACTGCTCGTCAATCGGCGGCGCGCGGTCCCCGGAAAGAGCGGCTTCGCGCAGCGCCAGGTCGAGGCGCGTGCGGCAGCGGAATGCCTCGAGCCGGTCTTCGTCGCAACCGCACAGGCCTACGAACGACGAGAATGGCCGACAGGATCGCCGGGCATGTCGCAGCCCGCGACGCACGCTGGCGGACCCTCGAGGCGCCCCACGATCTCTCGCAGGCGATAGCCGCCGCAGCGCAGCCCGGCCGCATCCTGCTCGTCGACTGCCTGACGCTCTGGCTGTCGAACCTCCTGCTCCGCGGTGACGATCTCGAGGCGGCCGGCCTCGGCTTGGTCGCCGCCCTTCGCGACCTGCCCGCGCCGATCGTGCTCGTCTCGAATGAGGTCGGCTGGGGGATCGTGCCGGAGGAACGCCCTGGCGCGGGCGACTTCCGGGACGCGCCAGGGTCGTCTCAACCAGCAGGTCGACTGCCGCCTGCCCGAACGTCCGTCCTCGTCGCGGCGGGCGCTTGCCGCTTGTTCTCAAGGGGATTTTGCGCCGACGGGCTGAGGTGCTCCTGCCGTGCCCGGCAAAGTTGCCTTTACATAACGTGGGACGATATGCCCAACGCCATCACCCGACAATCCGAGTTTCAAGGGCACCGCTCCGCTCGTGACACGTCTCCTTTCCGCCGCAACCTCCGCCAGCTCGAGAGGCCGAAGCCATCTTTGTGATCCGCGAGGTCGCGGGCGGAGTTCCGAGCGGCCGGTCATAGCTCTACTCGATCGGCAAGGACTCCGAGCGTGATGCTGCATCTCGCGCTCA
>JARUPY010000113.1:0-120233 GCA_029817715.1 Melastoma dodecandrum | reverse complement strand
TGACAATATTTACAACATAATTGACGATGTTATTGAGGAGGTTGGAGAAGAGAACGTTATCCAAGTTGTCACGGATAATGCATCAAATTATAAGGTTGCGGGGGAGTTATTGATGGAGAAAATAAAGAATTTATATTGGACTCATTGTGCTGCCAATTGCATTGATCTCATGTTGGAAAACTTTGAAAAGAAGTTATCAATTCACTAGGAGACTATTTTAAGTGGAAAGAAGATAACAACTTACATATATGGAAGAACATCTCTCATTTCGATGTTGCAAAACTTCACTAATGGAAATGATTTAGTGAGACCAGGTGTGACTCGTTTCGATTTTATTTCAAATGAGAACATCTCTTATTTCGATGTTATAAAACTTACGTGTATCTCAGGTGCGACTCGTTTTACTACTGCATATCTCACTTTGGGATGCTTACACGACAACAAAGGAGCTTTGGTGAGGATGTTTACATGTGATAAGTGGAAGGCCAGCCAATATGCAAAGACAAGTGATGGGAAACATATTGAAGAAATGATTACAGACAAGACATTCTGGAAGAATATTGTCATTTGCCTAAAAGGTGCATTTCCCTTTATCAAAGCGTAAATATTGGTTGATTCTGAAGAGAAGCTAGCAATGAGGCTTATTCATGAGGAGATGGACAAAGCTAAAGCGAAGATTCATAGTGTCTTCAATGGAGTCAAGAGAAGGTAAATATGGTTAATTTATTTTTTGCTATCTATTGCATTATTTAGCTAAATCCGGTTATCTATTTCATTGTTTAGCTATCTACCTTTGTGGGAAATCATTGATCAGCGATGGGATAACCAGATGCATAGGCATCTTCATCTCGCGGGCTATTATTTGAACACGAAGCTACATTATAGTTCCGGTTTCAAAGCTGACTATAAAGTGAAAAAAGGATTGTACGAATACATGCAAAAGATTGATTCCTAGCTTGAAGAGTTTAAAAGCAAATCAGGCATGTTTGGAAGTGTTGTTGCAACCAAAGCACTTGACACCAAAACACCGGGACAATGGTGGGAGTCTTATGGGAGTCAATATCCAGAGTTGTAGAAATTTACAATTTGTGTGCTAAGCCTTACATGCAGCTCCTCTGCTTACGAGAGAAATTTGAGTGCTTTTGAGATGGTAACTTTCACACCACAATCTTTTTTTATTGAAATGAGAGTTCTTAGTTAATTGAAGTTGACTATTTGGATTACTTGTCTTCTTGTGTTTGTTTAGGTCCATACAAAAAGAAGAAATTTTTGAAACAAGAAACTATCAATGATGTGGTTTTCGTGATGGCTAACTCGAGGTTGAGGAAGAAAAAGCAAACAAGGACACCGAAGGATAATGAGATGCATGACATTTCCTTGGATGATGAATGGATCCTTAACATTGTGTGCCTGACGGAGCAATGCCGCGTGGAGGTACATGGCTCAAGAATTTCTATACAAAACCCTTCTCTTCTTCGCTCAAAGAGGCAATGCACCTGGTACTTGATTCAGCCCACATGCATGAAGAGAAGAAGATATGGGGGATTTCCTTGATATTAAGGAATATCCCTCTTTTGAATATTAATTCAAATAACATTCCAAGGAATATCCCTCTTTTGAATTAATAAAATAATTAAGATAAATAATAATTAATTAAATATTAAAATATCTAATTATGAAAATATTTTCTAACCACATCATTCGATATAGAATGATGGAGTATATAGAAAATATTTTCGTGATATTTTTCCTATTTTAGGAAGGATATCTAAGTTACAATAGCTGCTAGGCTTTTGTAAGGGTAGGCTCAGCTTCTATAAGGTTATAGTAGGTCAACGCGTTGTGTGACTCATCATCAAAACCATATCAATACACATTATTGTTGACAATAGATAGTTGGGCGGACTTCAGTGCCGTGGTTTTCCACATAAAATTATAGTGTCTCATATATCTTTCTTTTCGGTTGATATTAATTGTTTTTTTTTTTTTTTTTGATATTCAAAAAGATGTGAAAGGATATTGTTTGAGATAGTATTGTGGTGTTGATTAGTGTATTATAGTGTCGTCTGTTTTTATTTGATCAACAAAGGTCTAAGTCAGCTTCCCGGGCGGCACAAGTCCCCAACACGATGAAATCTGTGCAAGTGGGTCGGACGAAGAGAAAAGACCGACTCGAGGGATGATAACATCATTGGGTACGAATGTAGTCAAAGGGAGCCGAGATTGAAGAAAAAATTTGGTAGCCCAAAGAGAGAATAAAGGCCAAGTACCCGTCTCACGCCGAAAAAAGTCCCCAAAAAATCTCAAATCTCCTAAAGTTTGCGGTGATTTAGTTAAGGTTTACTCATTTTCACCGTTTGAATTTAATTATATAAAATTAAAATTCGTTATTTTAAAAACAAAACTTGACATGATATTTTTCGTAAAATTTTTTCTCTAGAACTACCCTCTAAATCCCTCCAATCCTCCGTTTTTCACCGCCCGTCTCTATCTAGGTCGATGTGTGTCTACGTGTCTGACCATATCTAGGTATATTCGTTGGAGGTGACACCACTTCTTTCTCCCCCTGTCCTATTTTGGCCCACCTTTTTCCTATCATCCGCTGGGCTTAACCATGGATTTTCCCCTCCCTCTCTCTCTGGTTCTGCATGCGCCCCGGATACGTGATTTTGGGCCATGACATGGCATTTCTTCTCGGGTAATAAGAAAGGAAAGGAAGGATCATCCGTTTCGTTCTTTTCTTTTCTTGTGTTTCCCATATACCATCGGGCATTATATTGAAGATTCTTCTTACACGCAATACAATGTACATACGTACGGTAAGGAATGTGGAAAGGACCTCCCACGGATCTTCTTCTCGTTTGGTAACATGGCAATGATCAAGGAATTCTACAAGGTTTCTCAAGTTCATATCCCAAATAATTTGGTAATTGGGAGATGAACGAATCTCTCCATCTATCCTCGATCTTACCTCCCTTTTCATTTCCCTTTCCGATGGGATTTCTTGTTTTATTCATGACTTGCGCCATTAACGCGAAGAGATGGGTGGAAAGTCGTGTTGGTGTTTTGTAGTGGTGGAAGGAGGATGAGGAGGAGTTGGTAAATTAGGGGCTCCCGACGGATGTGAAGCATGTTGCTCATATCGGTGGGGATGGTCCCATCGGGTTGTGGACCCGCTTGGGTTTGTGGCCTTTCTTTTGTGTCTCCATGTATATATCTCCCTTCTCATCGTATATGTGTACATATTCTTTATCGGGTGATTTAAGGTTTCTTTCTTATTTGGAGATGATGGTCGGAATTGGGTGACATTGTGCAGATGAAAGATTTTAGGGGCCGCCCCATGAGTTCCAAATCCTCCCTCAGGGAGGCCGCCGACCAATCCTTGCCTCCTGAGGGTATTTGGTTTCTCTCAGGCATTTCGGTTACAGGTTGTCCTGACCCGCGATACCTAAAGGTAGTCGCTGAAGGGTAATGTCTGGGTCACCTTGGAGTCGCGTTTTTTTGATCCATCTTGAATAGTGGACAGTGGCTTGTTTGAACCACGGTTACAGGACATAGGTGTAGTTGATGTGCAGGAGCACAGAATGTAGTCAGTTGGGACGTTAAATTATGTGTTAATATCTTTTCTTTTCTTCGTGATTACATAAACCCACGGGTTTGATTAGAAAATCCGCGTCATTTGAAAATCAATCTGTTGCTGCAGGTACATATGAAAGTACCATGGATGGGTAAACCGACCTCGAGCAGTGTCAACAGACAACGCAAACAAGAGAAGAAGGCCCGTCGCATGCCGAAGAAGCACAGACGGAAGGAAGATAAAGTCAAACCACGTCCTCCCAGTCGAAGAGGATCCTCGAGGACAGGCAAGTGTATAAACAGGAGCAGCTGGAAATGCAAAGCATCGCGATAGCAGCCGGCATCATAACACCGTTACATCTACTGCGCGGAAGGCACCATCCAAATCAAACAGGATCTTCCAGCCACTGGTTACAAACCATCCCCCAAATCAGAAAACTAAACGAGTAAGTTCACCAGTCTTTTCTGGAGTTCCGATGATACATCTGGGTTTAGGATTGATCCGTTCGAAATCAGCATTACATGTTCATCCATTTTACGTGAAAGAAAATAAAATTATCGTGGAAATTGAAAAAAGATGGAAACTAAATAAGGTTTTGGGAAACGAAAATTTTCAATTTTTCTTTTCGTTATATTCGAAAGTCGATGGGGAACTTATTCTTGAGTGATTGAGGAAAAAAGAATTAGTTGGGAGGGGGTTTCTTTTAATGCTAGTCTAGATTTAATAATTACAAGCAAATTCCTTTTAATGCGTTACTGGATTCACACCCTGTTTGGGGTTTGACTTTCGAAATGCAAAACTAAAATTTTCATTTTGTTCCTTGAACTTTGGACAAATGGGGAAGGAAGTTTTATTTCTAAGGCACTTCAATTTAAAGTGGAAAGATTGAGTGAGAGAGAGAGAGAGGAGAGTAAAATTACTGTTGATTCGAATTAGTTTGGATACGCGTGACAACATGCATGCGCGGTTGGAATAGGAGGAGGTAGGAGGGGACGACGTAATTCACTACGGGAAGAAGATGAAGAAAAAATTGGGAGGGATTTTTTATTGATAAGGTTTGGGGTTGGTCAGGGACTTGGAGGGACACTGCAAGTAGTTCAAAGTTCATGTGAAAGAATGCAAAGATCCGACTCGGGCTCTAAAGAGAGTTCCATTGAATTCGTTGTTTGCAACACGCACTCATCATCATCACCCGGAGCATCACCCAACCCCAGCCTTTTAATTTCCCTAATTAATATCTTGATAGATGGATAGGGCAAACAATAAATTCGTTTTAGCCTATATGATACGAATGCGATGTGGATGATGTCATGGACCGATGAAAATTTGTGGACCTCAAAAATGTGATTCAATGCTCCCCTCCCTCCTGTTCAACACTGGAATCTCGTTTCTACGTGATATTTCATGGTTTTAGTGTTGTGGTTTCCAATCAGCCTAAGAACTTTGGTCTTCAATGAAGCCAAGGGTTGTTTCACTAATGACATCATTAAGTCATGGTTAGTAGTGAATCCGTCTTTTAGTATTAAATCAACCCCCCCCCCCCTTCTACATCAGCATCTGCGAGGACTCCCCTTCCACATATAAAACAACCCCCCATTACCCTTTTAGTGAAACATCCCTTCGTATAACTCCCCCCACTTCCACGTACGTAATAAATATTGTCACTCCAAGAGCTCTCTCTCTCTCTGCCGTTAACCCTTTCGTTCTTTTCCTTGTCAAAGTGGATGTGATTTCACCCGACGGAAATGGGGAGTTCTGTATGTAAATACGGTTAGTTTTAAAATAAATTTGCGAAATATGGTCCGAGTTTCGCAAAATACGGTTTTACCGTCGACAAAACGCACCCCTTAAAATGCAAAGAGAAAACCCGCCCCCTCAATACTTAGCAAAAATATTCATTCGTCGGGTGAAGGAGGGGCGTCTAACGGGACCCGCCCCTTTAACAAGGGACGGGTTTTAAAAACGCGTCCCTTTAACTAAATGAAAAAGGGTCGGGTTAAAACTCGCGTTTTGAAAGGTTGGACAAAATAAACCGTCTAGCCTTGTTGGTTGTAGTCACTTGTGCATTTTTTTAAGAGGCGGGTTTGCTCTCTTTTTGCTAAATGTCGGGGGGGCGCGTTTTCAAAACCCGCGCCTGCTTATTTTCACAAGAGCGAGTTTTGAAAGCCCGTCCTCTTTGCATTTTAAGGGGCGTGTTTATTTTACGAAACTTGATCCGTATTTCGTAATTTTTTTTTAAATTAACCGTATTTTCGTACATAACACTAGAAATGGGACACACCTTTCAGACTAATCGAACGAATGGGAGCATCAACATCTACCTCTCCCTCCCTCTTAACTCTTTTTTTTTTAAATTTTTCCAATGGTCGAGTGTATTCGAGTCGAGTATGACCATATGTACCAGAAACCTCTTCTCATACGTATTCGTCTCCCCTTGTGAGGTTTTGCATGTTCGCGCTGATTTATCCCCACTCACACACTCTATCACTCTTATTCCTTGCGTTCTCTTTTCTTTCTTGTTTTTTTTTTTTTTTTTATTTTCCTCTCTGAGAAGAACAATAACTCCTCCTCCTCCTCCTCCTCCCTTCATAAATGCAATTTCACCCTCTCAATCCTCTCCGCAATAACTCTTCATCACTCCCTCCCCATCTTCCTCCTCCCTCCCTCCCCACCATCAAACCCTCTCCCTGTCCTTCTTCACGACAACTCCATCTATTTCTCCCAACCTACCCCCATCTCTCAAGAAAAGAAATAGAAAAACCCTAACACCTCTCCACCTGATCCCCGGAAATGAAGGCCATTCCACTTCCAACCCTCCACTCTCCTCCGTAGCCGCACGAGGACCGAGGCATCACGAGAAGAGTGGAGCCCTTGCTGGGTACGTCTTTATTAAGCTTCGTCCTTCCCCTCTCTCCCATTACGACTTGAGGATCCCACTCCGGCCACCATCCCACACTCGTCTTTTGCTTCCTTGCTCTTCTTTCCTTCCTAGGAAAATATTTCGGTTACGTTTTCATATATGGTAAGAAGAGGATACCGTCCGGTAAGAAAACCAGGAGGGTGGATGCAATGCACCTCATATTCTTAACGAGCGTTACCAAATCTCTCTTCTTTTTTCCTTTCTTGACTTCTGGGAGAGGAGTCTAATCTTTAGCATGATAATAGTAATAATCTTTGCCGGATCCCAAGATAGATTAGGACAACGAATTAATGTGAAAATAACTTTAAACAAAACCCAATGGAATGGCCTCTTTGACAGCATGATCTCACCATCCCCCTCTTATTTTTCCCTCTGCCTTTTCTTTATATTATTTTCATAGGCTGGTCTTCTGGCCAGAAAGAGTGATGATATTCAATTCGACCCAACACTCCCTCTTTTTTTTCCTTTTCTTTTTTTAAGAGAAATAGATAAATTATGAAAGATTAAAAAAAAAAGGACTCGAAGAAATTAACGAAGGTGAAAAGTCATTAATGTCCTTTCCTTGTCCTGACACCCTTTCAAGGACAGAAGAAACACCACCCCCACCCACCCCACAACACAACATTTCATCCATGTCCAAACTGTGCGGAGGAAGTGATCTTCTTGGTTTCCGTCTTCTGAAATTTTTACCGAAGGAAAATCGTGGGTGTTCTTATAGTTCGATGTCGGGGTGATCTCCTCAAAAGGCAAACCTTATCATCACAAGGAGGGTGAAGGGGTAAAACTGTTCCATCTTTATGTACTTGGTTTGTTTACTTTTTTTCTGACTAGATCATCACTTTCTAGTCTTCTTATGGAAACCCTAATTCCACATCATTTTGATTTGGGTTGTGGACTTTGTTGAGTGCCCTTTGAGTGAGCGATTGAAATTTTTTCTTTCGCTCTGCACCCCTATTTCGGGGCTGGAAAGTAATGCATTACACAGCTTTTTCTAGACTTTTCGGACTATGCTATTGAATGTGAGCGTGTGCTGGTTTTTTTTCCAAACACATCACTTTCTTTCTTCACCAAAAAAATAAGTAGTGATGATATACATGGAATAGTTCTAGCTTAACCTTCCCCACCCCTCTCTGGGCAGAATCCTAGCGTCCGAAGATGTTTCAAAACCCAACTTGTTCGAGGCTCACCACCACCTGTTGTCGGAGATGAGCCTAAAATCCTCCGACAAGCAGCGACCCTCTCAACCTCGGGAGGCAGAGGGATGAGGACTTTCGAGACGAGGTCGGGGGCCGAGAACCAATGGAGAACCCCTTGTCTGGGGAGGATCAGGCCGTGATCCGGATGGATCCTACTTAACCCTAAACCCTTCCGAAGAGGAAGCGGTAAACCGACCGCCACACAGCCCAACGTCAGATCCAGGAGCTCGAATCGAAAAAGCTCGTGACTCGTTCGATAAGCTCATTTTATTACTGGGGTTTTAATTTTTTTTTATTTTGTTTGTTCGTGGGAAGGTTTTACAAGGAGAATCCTCATCCGGATGATAAGCAAAGGAAGTAACTCAGCCGGGAGTTGGGGCTGTGAACCACTCCAAATCAAATTCTGGTTTCCAATACGCAAGCGCAACCCCAAATGGAAAGGTCGATAATTTATCACTTAATACGCTTAATTATTCTAATCAAGAGCCCAAACAATCGCCTGTTTAGTCATTGCGTACATTTCCATTTCTTTTTTCTTACTGCAGGCATCAACATGAACGTCATGAGAACTCGATACTCAAGTCCGAGAATGAAAATCTCAGGACCGATAACTTGAGGTACCGAGGGAGGCCCCTCGCTAATACTTCTTGCCCTAGCAAGTGGTGGCCCGCGACTGCCCTGCGGTGAAATGTCGTTTTTCGAACGAGCAGCAGCTACCGCATCGAGAATGTTCGTTTGAAGGAATTGAGGTCGATTGTTCTTGAAAACTAGGGCTCATTGGTGTTTTGTATTACAAACGTTGGGAGAGATCGAATGTTGATGTTTGCCTTTAAATTTGTTGGCAGATCGATAGGATTTCGGCCATACGCCTCAAAGTATGTGGGGGAATCCACTTTTTCTTTTCTTGGCTAAACTTACCCCAACAAACCTTGGTGCTGACTCATTCTGACTCCTCGTGGCCATGAGACTCGGACCTCGGGGGCTTCTCTGGTCAAGCAGGGTACAATGGGTGAGGACTATTGCGGAGGGGTTTGTCCTCATTAGGGGGTCCCATGACCTATGCCCACTGAGGGGCGGACAAAGACCAATCTATTGTCGAGCTAGCTGTGGCGGACTATGGAGGGAACTCATTTATGTTGGCTCGTTGGAGGAGAGCCTTTGTGGATTCTGGGCGACGAATTCGTCCGAAGATGCTGGAATGAGGATTTGAGTATCTTCAGGACTTTCCCTAGGGGAATTGGGCCCACGGCCATTGGGATTCAAGTCATAAGCCATCGATGGAGTCGGCGGTTCCGTTATAAATGAATCATATCAATCTCGTTGAGCTCCTCTAGGGATGTGGTACATTTCCATCAAACCTCTTGAATAATGTTGCATGAGAATCGACGCCATCTATTTATTCCCCTACTCCTTCAGAACCAGTGGTCCCAGTGCATTTTGTGGGATTGTGTCCGATAGCAATTACCATCGAAGATCCCTTATCAACCCGGGGGTTGCTGGGAATTACAAAATGGAGGCCTTACAAGTGGTACGGAAATCCTCTGGTCATTAGCATTCGACTTAGCTCAAGTAAGTTCGATCTCAAGAATCAAAAACTGTTGTACCTGTTGGGTTAGATTCGGCAGATGACGGCTGAGTTCCAAGTCCCCATCAACCTCTTGTACCATTCTCGAGAGAACTACTCTTCGTAAGGTACTGCAAGCAAGCATTGCGATGGAACATGGGTAGTGGTCGATGTGTCGCTGGACAACCTAAGTGGTAATCCAACCCTAAGGAGTCGGAGAAGGCCCTCTGGTTGTTTGAATCAAGAACTGCCCAATGGTTACTCCAAGGTCATTGTAATTTGTGGTTCTTCGATTACAGTGGCTTTTTTAATATTTCCATGGAACTAGATCTAATGTACAGTCTACCGTGATTGTTCCTTTGAATTCGTGAAGGATACATGGGTCGAAACATGTTGAAGTAGGATGATAGAAGGTATGCACGTGTCATATATCGGCATACTTGTGGACAGCGGCCTTGGCTTTTGGGGCTAAACGTTGGGTAGCAACCAAACCCTTGATCTCTGGCAATGCGAACGGCCTTGCGAGCGCGATGGCTATCAACACTGCCGGCCGGAGACTCATGTAACGATCCCACCCTTTGTTGACACTCATTTTTCCATACAGTGTAACTCAAATAAGTTCCAGTGACAAACCGTGCTCGGTTCTTAATCCTCTCCAGCGGTGATAACTAGTGTAGAAGGTAGGAAGAGCATGATGAAGCAGGCGGAGAGGATGGTGCTGAGTTTCTGTAGCGTGGTTGGGGCTTCAACCTGCACATGCCTTGGACGACGTTGTCCCCCCAATGTGGCAACTGGCCCAGATAATGTCATGTTCAAGACGAGGAAGAGCGTCGATGACCCTGGGAGACCTGCTGGGATTGTACTGAGTGCAGCAACCTGAATCTGGCTTCCGATCCGCACCCAAATGGGTGTTTGATTTTCCTCGCAATGTGAGAATTCTCGCAACGAGGTGCGGGCTTTGGTTGATTCCTTTGACCATGCAATGATGCTTATCCTGACCTAATTCCCGTATCATTATTACGTGCACTTTTAGTGGGATATACTTTCAAATGGGGGACAAGGTCGAGGAAAAGGCTCATATATGCGAATGGCCCCCCGCGATCCAGGAAATTCCGTCTCATTGCTTCGAGTTAATGTAGAGTGCCTGCCGACCTCTTATCGTTCAGAAATTTTAGGGCCTTTGTCCGTGAAGCTAATGTTCTATCAACTCCTTCCGAGCCGACATCACAGAACGCTAATTCAAGCCAGAGCAACATGCCTCATACTCCCAAGAGAGCCTGCACCGACACCGTGGGGATCTTACTTTGTATACGCCTCCTGTAGACTCTGATGGCGATGAACGTCGTGCGAAACGGCGGGGAAACGGACTTACGTAGCCCAGTTGCCGTCTAGCTGTCGCCATCCTCCCAGAATGGACCGGATGTCGGAGTCAGTTATGTATTCAGGATATCGGTTCCGGCGGATCCCTCCTCACCGTCGGCATTCCAGATACTGGGGTAGACACCTAACAGTGCCGTCAGCGAAGCTACCTTCTAGGATCAGTCTGCGACCGTCAACACTCTCATCAACTCCACCGTGGAAAGAAATCATAGGCCCCTCGCTCTCGTTGCGACAATCCGTGATCCCAGGTCGAGTTTTCTATCCAACACCCACAATAAACTTTCTGTCTTTTGCCAGTGTCAGGGGCCTTTCAACGTACATTCGTTTTGCCAATTCCAGGCAAGGGCACGGCGGGGGCAAGACACGAGGGAGAGGAGGGGCATAAAGTATCGAGCGAAAGGAAGTCAAGAACGCACCTTTCCTCATTTTCCCCGGCAACAAGTCCCTTGTAGGGATCATGGTGGATGTTCCCTCTAAACCCTAGAGGGCAAAATAGGTGACAACACCATTTTTCTTACAAGGGGCAACAGGGGTTCTGGGGCATTGACTATTGCCCTTTTTCCTTTTTTAACAACTGTAGATAGGGGGGAGGGGGGATATTCCCGCAAGTGTGTGATGAGTGTTGCTGAACTTTTCATTACTCGTGTCTTTCCTCTTTCCTTTTCAAAACAATTATTATCAAAAGTAGTCCGTGACTATGGTTTAATTATCTGTGATGGTGTCTTGTTTGTTGTTGTCATCTAACTCCAACGTTACGTTTGTTTTTCTTTTGTGCATATTTGCTCAGTTCGGTGTTATTCCCGTCGACTGGATCTTGTAGGATCAGGCGCAAATGCTCAATTTTTTTTATCAAGGAACCATGTCCGAGAACCATCTCACGTCAGCCAATCCTACAATTTACTGCTTCCTCTAGAATGTCATGGAACGAACAAGCTCTAAGTAAACATAAAACATTTGTCGAAAAAATCCAACTCTTTCAACGGAAACCTGCAGGGGCCGGCATTCAGACACAAGCTGGGCCCTGACGTCTCACTGTATTTGTCTCTTGTCCAGAACAAGTGTGGAGAGAAAACAAAAAAAAGTGGGGTTGATTTCAAGACACGAGTCAAGTCAACTGCTTCTTCTTCTTCCCTCGCCATCTTCCTACTGCCAATGTCTTTAAATTCAACGTCGGGAGTGGGACTGGGAGGGACAACGCAACACGTGGTTCACAACATGAATTCGGGGTTTGTCCCCCGTACCAAAGCAAAACGAAGCCACCCAAAGAGATGGTATTCGAGAAGACGCCCGAGCAATGAGAAGCCTCCCGTCGGGGAGTCGAGGACTCCTTAAGTTGTTAATCCCGTCCGAATCATGTCTGTAAGTAAACGCCCGTAAGTTCTTATCCGTTGTATTGAATTCCGGATATTGATGTTGTACCTTGTTATATTTTGTGTTCATTCACTACAACCGGTGTACAATACTAAACAAAACGCTGTAAAATCAGTACTGTTGTATTGCATTTACTTTCACTTTAACACGGCGACCATAGTCATTGTAAAATTCGACACGTGTTCCCGCGGGAAAACAACAATTTCCGCGCCCACCAACGTGATATCGCTGCCATGGACGGGTTCGGTGTCTGGGCAGTGGGCTCGACCTGAGAGCACAAATCAAGGGAGTCCACGGGTGTTATAAAATGAACTAACAGAAATTGGTAGAAGGACATGAACTCCACCATCTCACCACCAATTCACTGAAAGGAGCATAAATGATGAAATGATCAACACCACATGCGTATGGAACTTTGTTTTCGGTGAGGAATTTGGGAGGGTCTTACTTTCTATAGCCTTCAACTATTTTCATCATTTTTGGAGTCCAAAATTGGGATCTTAAATCGTGCCCGAGACAAAAAAGAAAGAAAATCTGAAGAAGAAAAAACTCAAATAAATTTATGTTTGTTTTTTTTTGTCCCACGCTTTTTTCATGCCTCTGATATTTTTCTCATTTTGCAGCAATAATTGAACAGAATCCAACGTCAAAAACAAAGAAATGAAAAATGAAAAGATATCGTCTGCCGCACAAGTGGTCAACTGCTCCAGAATTATAATGATAACAACAAAAAACAAAAATAGGCGAATTTTAGCACATACCGAGTTTTTCTCCGCCGTGTGGTGGTTGCGATTCGAGTTTTGTTACGATATTAAAAACTTGATGTAGTGAAAATATTTCGTAAAATAATATAGAAAGTTAATGTCATTAAATCGGGGTTTAAAACGCGTTCAATTTTAAAACTAAAAACTCTATTTTCCACGAAATAATTTTCCGGACCAATGTTACTTCATACCTCGGTTGCAATTCGAGCAATCTTTCCCTCCCCGACAGGCACCCAGCCAATTTCATCCACAAGAAAAAACAAAAGCATGACGATGATACGAAAAAACAAAAGCATGATGATGACACGCATAAGAGCTACGTTGCGATGAGTTTGCAAGTGACGGTCCAAAGCTGTTATGGGGTGTTGTCTCCTTCGTTTAGATTTTTCTTCCTCATAAGAACAAGAATTCACATCAGAAAGAGGGTGGTGGTGGTGGTGGTGGTGGTGGTGGAGGTTTCATTCCGGGCTGGGCAGGATCGAATGTGAAGTTTGCATCGGAATGGAATTAGCGGTGTGGAATTGAGGCAAGCCCCACCCCCACCATGAGGAAAATGATCGATGCATCCCATCGATCGATCATGTCCCATTGTTTGTTTGTTTGTTTTGTTTTTCCTAATTCCAACAAAGGATCTGTGGGAAATATTTTCTCATGACATCTCCAAATCTCAATATGAGAAAAGAGATGAGATATTATTAACCTAGTGGTAATAAAAAAAAATAACTCAAATCTAAGGACCCGTGGACGAAAATACTTTAGTAAGTAGTCGTATCGATTTATCAGAAGTGGTCCTTTCGATCACGGGAGCTTACGGTTTCCGAACAACTGACTTCTCGCAAACGACGAGGGCCGACCCTGACCCTGGACGCCTGCCTTCGGACCAACTCTCACATGATGGGTCGAGTCGAGGCGGTTGGGATATTTCTTTAGCCTTTGGGAAAGATGAAGAGGCGTGCATGCGTAAAAAAGGGAAAAAAATAAAACATAACAGAGAAACATGTAACGCCTCTCCTTAACATGCTAATCATAAAAGTTTTCATTCCATTAAAAAACAAAAGCCTAGAATTTTTAAATGATTGATTAATTCCTTAATCGAAATTATTAAGAGACACAGTTGCTGTATGCGGACAACGTGATTTTTTCTGCTTGCTGCACCGTTCGTTTTCCTTCTTCCTCCCAAGGGTCAATTCAATCCAGCCTGTTCGGACAAACAATGTTCAAAATTGTGTGTGAGGTGGGGATGGAAATCTTTGTTTGTTTGTTTGTTCCTCCCCTTTTTTATTTCTTGATGGATGGATACAAAATACTTGCCCATTTTAACTTAGTTGGTAAAAAAAAATTATGAAATAAAGTAGATATTTTTTATATTTCGGAAATAAGACCCCAAATCGAAATTCGAATTTGCTCAAAAAAGAAGTTGAATTTATAAAGTCTAACTTCTAAAGAATACCCTTAAATAAGCCGTACTTTACATGTCCGAATCCATTTTTTATTTTTAGAAATTGGACTTGTGAAATCCGACTTCTTTAGAAATGTTTTTTAGAAGTAATATTTTATAAAATCCTTCTTAAGAAAAATTGAACTTTTAAAGTCTGATTTCAAGCTTTTCTTTCGGAATTTCAAAATTATCTATCGTATTTCACGGATGAGAATGAAAATGGTAAAGTTTCAAATCTTACTTAAATACGAAGAGTTAAAAGTTGAGTGGAGTGAGTTGATCTCCAAATTCTTCGTATTTGATACTTCTAGTCGTCGCGTGATTTCTAAGACTAGCGCCACTAACGAACGCCCCTCAAGTACGATCCAGAGAGACATGAACTGGCTCTAATACCACCTTAACCGAACTGACTCCGAAGCTCCAGCAACCCAACGCAGCCTGTACACGGTTTTCGTTTCGTGGTTCACGGTCAGAGGCGTTGGTTTCCGACTCGCCAACACTTGGTTCAGACCCCTAATTATCTCAGGTTAACGACGTGACTCGGAACACCTATAAAATCCCATCTCCCCGCAATTCACAACGACAATAACAACAACCGCCTCCTCGTTCTTTCCTTCTTACGCGACATCCTTGTCCTCTGTAAGATAGAAGGAGAGGAAAACTGACCTTTACCTGCACTCCTTAACAATCTTCATACATTTTGCTAAGAATTCTGAGTCCTTTTCTTACACCCCACCAGCGAACCCGAAGTTCCTTCCCTCGTCCAAGGCCCTTTCCTCCCTGCACCGGTTCTATCCGATTCGGAAAAATGGCCCTGATTACCTCTGTTCGACGTGCAGCCATGCCGTTTGCCTTCTCTGACCCATTTCCCCAGAGGCAAGGACGGTCGATTGCAGAGATCCAGTTTTCACCAATGCTGCCCGTTATCCGGAACTCCCTGCAGGACCAGGGGAGCTCGAGCTCGATCTTGAGCTTCCGGATGGAGAAGCCTGTCTACATTGCACATGCCGAGAGCTTCTCCGCACCACAACAGACGAATGCCGCCACCCGGAGGAGGGGAGTCGAGTGCAATGCTTATGAGGCTGCAGATCGGCCACTGGAAATCCACATCGAGCTGCCGGATGAGCATCGAGGGCGAGGATTAGGATTGGGGGGCTGTACTTTGCCACGTGGTGGGCACTGAACGTGGTGTTCAACATCTACAACAAGAAGGTCCTGAACGCGTTCCCTTACCCTTGGCTGACATCTACCTTGTCGCTCGCGGCGGGTTCATTGATGATGTTTGATTTCGTGGGCGACGAGGGTTGCCGAGGCTCCAAAGGTCGACCTTGAGTTCTGGAAGATGCTGTTGCCTGGTAAGTCCTGGAACTTGATTTACTGTTCTTGCATTGCATTTGCATATGAGACTTGGGCAGGCACTGATGTTATGTTCTGAAATTGGACTGTGGTGTTTGGGATTAGGTTGCGGTTGCACACACGATTGGGCATGTTGCGGCCACTGTAAGCATGTCGAAGGTTGCTGTTTCATTCACTCACATCATCAAGAGTGGAGATCCAGCCTTCAGTGTTCTCGTATCAAGGTTCCTGTTAGGAGATATGTTCCCTCTGCCGGTTTACCTGTCACTCGTCCCGATCATCGGTGGATGCGTTCTTTCAGCCGTGACAGAGCTCAATTTCAACATGACAGGTAAGGAAAAGGGGTGCGAGATTTCATGAATTATCTGCATTTGAAGACGTGTTCTTCTTTCGAGGTTGCATTTAGCGCTGATCATGTGAGGTTTGTGTTGTGGTTGCCAGGATTCATGGGGGCAATGATATCGAACCTGGCATTCGTGTTCCGGAACATATTCTCCAAGAAAGGGATGAAGGGGACATCGGTTAGCGGGATGAAACTACTATGCCTGTCTGTCAATGTTGTCCTTGGCTTTGCTCACTCCCTTTGCAATCGTGGTGGAGGGTCCTCAAATGTGGGCTGCCGGTTGGTGGGACGCAGTCACTCAGATCGGGACCCAACTTCATATGGTAAGTGATGTCAAATAACCTCAATCATGGTCACCCTATATGAAAGTGCTAAGGCTGTTTAATAGATGTGGCCTTGATTTTGGTCGGCAGGTGGGTCGTAGCACAGAGCGTCTTCTACCATCTGTACAACCAAGTCTCGTACATGTCCCTGGACCAGATCTCTCCCCTGACATTCCAGCATCGGCAACACGATGAAGCGGGTCTCCGTGATCGTTTCCTCTATCATCATCTTCCACACCCCAGTCCAGCCTGTCAAACGCTCTCGGGGCCGCCATTGCCATACTTGGCACATTCCTTTACTCGCAGGTATATTCCCTTCATTACTGCAGTTCTTTACTGTGGTCCCGCAGCAACCGAGCTCAATTTTAGCACATCATTTGATCGTCCACGCTTTCGAATAGGCGAAGAAGTGAAGATCGAAAATGCGGCATGAGGGGATCACACGAAGTCGGAAGCTGCCAAGAGGAGTCATCATCAGTAGACTAATGACATGGATTAACAACAAACTACTTAGGAAATAATGATGCCAACTAAATATTGTTTCCAATCATTTTGTTAGGACAGACCACAATGAGATGTTACTGATGTACTGGCTTTTATGGGGAATAAACAAATGATTCCGATTCATGGGTAGGATGCTGCTTTCTTTCTTTTCTAATCAACTAGTGATCACTACTATCTCGCATTCTCTGATCGAGTAAATATTCTTACAAAACACATTACTTACAAATTCAAGGTGCTGAGATTAGGACAGACTAACGGACATGCCTTTTTCCAAAAGTAAGAACAATGTGACAAAGGATGCTCCAATGTGACACAGATGGGAGGATGCCGGATGGAGACTGAGTCGGGGTAGAATTCTCGTGTCGACAAAGGACGGACAGGAGAAACTGCATCCTGGAAGAATCCGATCCTTCTCAGTGGTGACAAGCATTGTTTGTCTTCCCAATGCAGTCGAAACTGTCCGTCGACTTGTTAGATCATACCAAACATCATTAGCAACACAAATAATTAAAAGAAACAGTCGAACATGACGGCAGATCCAATTGAACCCATCACGAAAGATAATGCTGATTAGAATAAGTAAAAGAACCATTCCACTATCAACATACCTTGTTCATCGGAATCATATTCCACATCTATATCTAGCAGCCCACTCCAGAAGAATCGCATTATATAAAGCCAACTCATAATTCATCTTTCATCAGTGCATTGAAGCAGTAAAGTTTACAGTATATGCACAATGGAGATCAATAAACGAATATGGACCTTTGCTGTTAAACACATTTTCTTCTCCCTTTTCTTCGGAATCTGCTATGCAAAGTCTCAGATACACGGGATTGACCCATTAGTACTTCCCGTTTGCTCCCTCTTCAGAACAGCGTCTTCTTCGTACCAGGTATGCATCTAACCTCCAGGAAAATTTGACAGTTACTCATTTTATGCATTTTCCAATTAACATACTCCCACTCTTTTACTTTCTCCAGAGATTAGTATGAAGGAGCATACAAGAATGACGGAAAAGGCCTGAGCAACTGGGATAAGTTTTCGCACGAACCAGGTGAATGCAATGGAAACTATCTCTATCTTCCTTCATAAGGGTTTATCTTCCAATCATGTTCAGTTAAATAGGCCAGGAGCCAAATAAAACAAACATGAGCTTCCAAATTTCTGCATCTTAAACTGGTTTATAACCCGACAAGGAAGAGAGAATCACAGAGGCATGCACAGTGTCAGTAACTTCATTGGTGGAAGCAATGAAGGCACTGCTATAGATCACCATCATCGTTTCTGGGTAACATATTGGTGTTCCCACCTAACTCACTTTTAATGCATGAAGCATGGAGTTTCCGCAAAAAGCATGCATAAGTTTCATAGACATGTAACAATCCATGTTTCCCCATGATCGCATGGTCTGGTTTTGGACATAGTACGCTAATGCATGTTGCGGCGTTGAAAAGTGAAAGAACTGAATGTAATTTAAGGTTTGGACTAATAAAGCAAGGAAGAAAGTGAATGTATTGATGGAACAGGAAGATAAGTCTTATGGAGGCACCTGGAGTGAACAGCTACCGCTTCTCAATATCTTGGGCAAGGATCCTACCAAGTAAAATTTCTCTCCCTTATATACTTCCTCTCGCATGCTTCGACTATGCTATCACTCTCTTAGATTGTTTGCATAAAAGAAGTTGTCACTAATTGTTTACACATATGACAAAAGAGGGCAGGTCTGGAAACACAAACAGGAGGAATTCGTCACTATAACAGCCTCGGTGACAAACTTCTCCGACAAGGTAAGCAATTCAGCCATATCCAATGACATCATCAAATTTCACCCCTCTTATGAATAAAAGTTCAAATCACGTCCTTACCGTAAAAGGGATCCAACCATCCATCACATCGACACTCTTCGACATCCCTCAAAAACTTGAAGACAGATAGGGAGGATGGCTAAGTCCAGAATCACAGTTTTCCGATGTCCCATCCACAGTCCACCAGCATTACATTCAGAAAATATCATGGACAAAAGCTGTGAAATTTTCATTTTTTGTAGGGGGGATTTTGGACACTATGCAGACATATGCTTCAAGTACTTCGGGAATAGGGTTAAGTACTGGGTAAACATGAATGAGCCTAACGTGCGAGTAACGCTTGGATATCGACTAGGTGTGTTCCCAGCAGCCTGCTGTTCGGATCCATTTGGAAACAGTCTTCAGGCAATTCAGAGGATCCATTGATACTTGCACATGCAACAGCAATTTCCGTATACAGGAAAAAATACCAGGTGAAGAAAGCATTAATATAGTCTGATAATTTAATAACTGATGCTGAAAAGGACGGAATCCCTTCCTAGATAGGCCACTCATTATCATAAGAAAACGAGCACATCAATTATAAGTAGCATACATAGCAGGTATATAGCAATGGTCGAAAAAATGGCAGAAGGAACAAGGAGGCTATGTAGGGATTGTCTTACATGCTGCATGGTTTGAACCGATCAGCGATTCTCAGGCAGACAAGCTAGCAGCAGAAAGAGCAATATCATTCTTCACCAACCGGTAAGCAGTTTGCACTCATGCCTCTGGTTCGTCCTATCTCAAAAGCATATAAACCACCATTATCCCAAATTGTCATTTTGGATTTTTTGCAGGTCCTTGAATCCAATAATTTTTTGAAGATACCCTGCTGAAGTGGTCGAACTGATTGGATCACTTTTACCTGAGTTCTCGAGTGATGAAAAAAGAGACTGCAGAATGGATTGGACTTCACCGGCATCAACCACTTACACCAGTTACTATGCTCAGGAAGTCAGGACAGCATTCCTACAGTTGTGAACCTGGGATAGGTAGGGGTCACAAAGACAGAAGGATGTTCCGACAATATTTAGAGAGAAACGGAATACCAATTGGAGAACCTGTGGGTAACTATTACTGTCACAACACCAAAAAAATAGCCTAAAGCACCAAATTCAATGATTTCATGGCGCAGACAAGCTTGGAATGGCTAAACATATACCCAGAAGGGATGGTGAAGACAGTATACTATATCCGTGACAGAGACAATGTTCATTACTGCGAATGGTATGTCATGTGAACCATTTTTTTTTGTAAAGCAAACCGAAAAGAATAGTTCATATGAATTTGCTTTCCATAACTGGCATACATGAAACAGGTTATGGGTAATCAGAGGTTTCCAAGTTATTTGTGGATGAACTTATGAATGAAATTACTTTTTTGGCAAGCCCCCGACGCTTTTAATAACACTGAACAATAATAATATTAGTGCTGAGCATTAATATGGACTTCTTACTCTGATCATTCCATGAAGAACTGAGCAGTACTCCTTTGTTCTGGCTAAAACAACACTGCAATTTTCTCCAAGTGTCAAAACCCGCCCCTGGCATGAGGACGCGTTTTGAGACCGCGCCCTCATGCCATTTTCCCATCTCGCATAGGGGCGGGTTTTGAAAACCCGCCCCTTCCTTTGGCACGCCGGGGGGCGCGTTTTGAAAACGCGTCCTCTTTATAAATCGGATGACGCATTTTCAAAACGCGCCCCATCGACGGTAAAACCGTATTTTACGAAACTGGGACCGTATTTCGTAAATTTTTTTTAAAACTAACCGTATTTCCGTACAAAAGTCAGTAAAAAATCGTATCATAATCTTTAGAAAATTGGTTTTGGTTTATAAATCTTGGCAGGATTTTCGGCCCAAAGTAATTTCTTTAAACTGAAGCGTTTAAACTTAAAACCAGATTTCTTCGGGATTAATTAAAGCCAACAACGAAACGAAAAAGGAGAAGCGAAAGGGAAGAACATCTCCCTCCTTCCGACCAAAACCAAAAGATCTGTGTTTGGTTCAATTACTTCTCTTTCTGTCAGCCCCTTCCTACGATTCCAGACCACCCAAAATCGTTCGTTCCGAAAGGCCCGCCCCTTTCTGCAACCCCAGTGATCGGATTCCCGCTCCGATGGTCCCGATAGGCGATCAAGTTACGATTTTGAGCCGGAAACCGGGAATGCCGATCGGAATCCTTACCTGGGTCCGGGTTTGATTCTGTTGCGATGTCGTGGGTCGGATGGAACAGGCAGTCCGACACCTTCCACCTTACCCTGACATATGGAGGCTGGGAGGAGTCAGCGGCTGCCATGGCCTCGGCCTCGCCTGATCGGTTGTCGACCTCCTCGTCGGGATCTTCATCGGGTTCAGTGGTTTTGGGTAAGGATCAGGAGGTTGGGTGTAGGATGGAGTTGGATTGGAGTTGCGGGGATGGCGAGGACCAGGTGGTGCTGCGGCTGCAGTCTCATCTAATGGTTTCCGCGCCGTCACCACAGGATTTGGTCTCTGTTTCAGTTGAGTTGCGAGGGGAGGAGTGGTGATGATGCTAATGCTGGTTTTGATCGAGCGGACAAGGATGGCTATGAGGCGGAGGAGGTAGTAAGGTTGGTGATGCGGGTGGAGAAGAGGAGGGAGGAGCTGAGAGGAATGAGGATGGGAGGAAGGGCGGGGGTTCAGGAAAGGAAGGAGACGGTGGGGCAGGGGTTTTGACGAGGTTGTTACGGTGGGATTTCACGGGGTCTGGTATCACTACGGCTGCTTCTGGTGGGTTAATATGCGGGGAGCATTGGAAGACTTTGACTGTTGTTAGTCTCTGCGGGTGTGGATTTTCAGTGAGTAGTTTCATGACTCTTTATTCAAATTCGACTGATTATAGAACACAGCATTGCATTCAGTACATAATATAGTTTTGCTTTCCATCACATTTAGCTCAGATGCTAACTCCTACTCCTAGGCAATGTGTCCTAGACATTGAGTAGTCATTAAAGATCAAGTCCCTGCATACACTTAAAAATTAGTGACTCATTTTGACAGAATTGAGCTGCTTTAAGTGGAAATAAGATGAGGTTCATTATTTTACTGAATTACTCGATACTTGAAAGTTCAAGAAGAAAAATATTGATTGGTGATTGTCAGGGTGTTGGGTTGTTGTTGGTAGAAATAAGCATTTGCCAGTGCTCTATTGTCTGCAGGTTTTGCCTGTGGAAATTACTCGTTTACCCCTTCTGGAGAAACTGCACCTTGATAATAACAAGCTTTCAGTTTTGCCATCTGAACTTGGCGAACTGAAAAAGTTGAGGGTTCTTAGTGTTGACAGCAATATGCTGGTATCCATTCCTGGTAAGCATTGAAGGTCGTTCAGTTAAATGATTGCATAAGGAGAATTTAGTGGTAGAGTCAAATGCGTAATCTTTTTGTCTAGTTATTAACTTAAATTGTTGGAAATACAAGCAGTAGAACTGCGACAATGCATGGAACTGGAGGAATTGTCATTGGAGTACAACAAACTTGTCCGCCCCCTTCTTGACTTCAGGTCAGTTTAATTCGCATGAATTTGTTCCAAGTTTAATCTTTCTAAAGACTTGAAGTTTTGAACTACTGGTTCATTGCAGGGCTATGGCCGAACTAGAAGTTCTCAGACTCTTTGGAAATCCTCTCGAATTCCTTCCGGAAATTTTAACCCCTCCGAAAACTACGCCATTTGTCTCTAGCAGGCACTAGAATTGTCTCGGATGAAAATCTAAGATCAGTGAATGTGCAAATAGAGGTAAAATATGGTAATTGCTTATTTATGTGATTGCATGCCCTCGGTTATTGAGACAATGTCCTGTGGGTAATGCAGACGGAAAACAATTCTTACTTTGGAGCATCTAAGCATAAGCTGAGTTCATTTTTCTCGCTCATATTCCGTTTTTCTTCCTGTCACCACCCTTTGCTGGCATCAGCTCTCACAAAGATAATGGAAGACCAGGGGAATCGCAACTTTGTCAGTAAAGATGAAAATGCAGTCAGGCAGCTGATAAGCATGATAAGCAGTGAAAATCGGCATGTGGTATGTTCAGTATCTTTTGCTTCTCGATCGGCATGTATCATCATGTTGGCTGAACGCTTCCTGCTTTTGGCAGGTACAACACGCATGTTCTGCACTTTCTTCTCTGGCTACAGATGTTTCGGTGGCAGTGAAGTTGATGAAGTGTGACATAATGCAACCCATTGAGACCGCCCTCAGATTCATCACCGAAGAGGAAGTCTTATCTGTATTGCAGGTCGTTATGAGTTTGGCTTTTGCTTCTGATGTTGTTGCCCAGAAGATTTTAACAAAGGATGTACTAAGATCTTTGAAATCCTTGTGTTCTCACAAAAATCCAGCCGTAAGTTCTTTGTTGACGGGTGTCCACTTTTGTTGGTTGTCATCACCTTGTCATCTATTTGGTGCAGCGACAATCTATAACATTTTGTTTCATTAGGTGCAAAGGTCAGCTCTAATGACGATTGGAGATTTGGGTTTTTGTTTGGATAACCGGCAAATTCTAGTTGCTTCTGAGAGCTTGAGGGAGCTCCTCATGCGCTTAACAGCTGCACCAGAACCAAGCGTGAATAAAGCTGCTGCCCGGGTGTTGGCTATTCTAGGCATGCTCTAGTTCCAATTGTTAATTTTCCGTTAATTTTCTTGCATTCTGGGTGCCTGAGCCAAGGCTGGTTTTACAGGGGAGAATGAAAATCTGCGACGTGCAATTAAAGGAAGACCGGTTCCAAAGCAAGGTCTGCGCATACTTTCCATGGATGGTGGTGGCATGAAAGGCTTAGCTACTGTTCAGATGCTCAAGGAAATTGAGAAAGGGACTGGAAAGCGAATACATGAGTTATTTGATCTTATATGCGGAACATCAACTGGTGGCATGCTAGCTGTTGCCCTTGGTATCAAGTCAATGACCATTGATCAGTGTGAAGAAATCTACAAAAAATCTAGGTAACCATCGGATATTGCATCGGAGACTTTCTCATTCAAACTGCGCTTGTTGATTTTGTATGCAAGTAAAATGATCACTTGATGCTGGTTGACATCCAGGCAAACTAGTTTTCACTGAGCCTGCACCGAAAGATAATGAAGCTGCTAGTTGGAGGGAGAGATTGGATCAACTTTACAAAAGTTCATCCCAGAGTTTTAGAGTTGTTGTTCATGGATCCAAAGTAAGGCGAATGCAGAGACTCCTTTTTCATCCACTGTTCCAAAGTATCTCTTGTTCACCATTCTGTGATCTTAACCTTGTGATATATCACAATTCCTCTATTAAGTTATTGATGTTTGAATATGAATGCTGAGATTCTGTTTCTTTTTTATCCAGACGCCCTTATCTGAGTCTCGTTGTTTCTGTTTGATGCAATATTTATCCCTTTAAGATCCCGTAGTATTTTGCAAGTATTTAGACATGTATTCCTGTCCGTTTCTTGACCAAACAAACAAATGGAATCAATTAATCAATATATGCTCATATGCATCGTGCATCTAAACTTTGGCAATGCACATTCAACTGCTGTTCTTTTAATCATCTGAGCAGTAATCTCCGAGGAAGGGTAAACTCTATCAGTACTTCTTCCGTGGTCATTTTTTTACTGAGAGTAGTGATCTCAAGCCTTCCAAGGCACACCATAATATAATGACTTGCAGCATAGTGCAGATCAGTTTGAGAAGTTGTTGAAAGAAATGTGTGCTGATGAAGATGGAGATCTCCTTATAGATTCTGCGGTTAGAAACATTCCCAAAGTGTTTGTTGTTGCAACTCTGGTGAGCGTGACGCCTGCTCAACCTTTCATTTTTCGTAACTATCAGGTCAGTTTGGGTTATCTCATCGATTCTTCTATTTGATGTTAAGTGTTTCTCTGACACACAATTCTATCTAGTTAGTACCCTTTTTATTTACCATTATTTGCTTGCAGTACCCTGCTGGAACCCCTGAAGTTTCTCTGTCTACTTCAGAAGGTTTCTGGAGTAAAATTATCAGGATCCTCGACCATCGGTGCCCAAGTAGGATACAATCGTAGTGCTTTCATTGGAAGCTGTAAGCACCATCTCTGGCAAGCAATAAGAGCTTCATCTGCTGCTCCATACTATCTTGATGATTTCTCGGATGGTACTCTTTTTACAACTACTTTGGCACCCCCATTCTGCTTCAATCTCGCTTATTGATACTTCAGCATGACTTCTCTCTTTCAAAATGTGGACCATTTGCAGATATACATCGTTGGCAAGATGGTGCCATAGTGGCAAATAATCCTACAATTTTTGCTATACGGGAAGCACAACTTCTGTGGCCTGACACAAGAATTGATTGTTTGGTTTCCATTAGCTGTGGGTCTGTGGTGACAAAGGTAATGCTTCTTTGTGGTACATCTATTAGAGAAGTTTTAAAAGGCATCATTTTAGCTTTCGAGACACATAGGAAAAATTATTGACCAGAAATATTTGGCAAAGGTGACTTCTTTTGATTCCTAAGGTGTATATAAGTAGTTCTGTTAATAATATTACAAGATCAAGGAGATCTATTTTTCTTCTGTGGTCGATCACAAAGATCTATGGTGATGATTTTTCCTGTTTTTAATTCCATTGATCGCAACTGTTTTACTAGTACAGGTTAGGAAGGGCGGATGGCGTTATCTAGATACTGGACAAGTCTTGATCGAGAGTGCATGCTCCGTGGAACGGGTAGAGGAAGCCATGAGCACATTGCTTCCCATGCTTCCTGAGATGCAATATTTTCGATTTAATCCTGGTAACCCTGGAGTTTTCATTATTTTCCATAGTTCTTTTATAATTTGGATATCTTGTATTGGAGTTAAAATGGTGAATATCAGGTATCGGTAATGTTATTCCGTTTACTTTATACTTCTTTAGTTGTTACCATCTTTCGCCCTGCAGTTGATGAAAGATATGAGATGGAACTCGATGAAACTGATCCTGCTATCTGGCTGAAGTTGGAGGCTGCTACTGATGAATACATCCAGAACAATTCCAAAAACTTCAAGAAGGCTATCGATCGGCTAATGATGCCTTTTCAACACAATGATAAGCTGTTTGAGAATTCGAGGCCTCTTAACAAAGCCAAGGCTTCCGACTCTGGTAGAATAATGCAATCATTGACCTGGAAGTTCTTGGTCCGTTGCTGGCATGCTGACCTTTCTTTTGTCCTTTGCAGAAGCGTATGGCCCATCTTTAGGTTGGAGGCGGAATGTTCTGCTTATTGAAGCATTGCACAGTCCTGATTCAGGCAGGACTGTCCATCATGTGCATGCGCTCGGGTCATTCTGCGCACGGAGCAGCATAAGGATTTCCGTGGTACACGGAACTGCAGATGATACAAACGCAAAGCCTGGCGCAGCTTTCCCAACCCCTTTCTCGTTTCCGCTCTTCACTGGAAGCTTCCCTTCCAGCCCCCATCTCTATAGCCCTGCTGTTGGTCACCAAATGATTGGCAATATTGATACGATCCCTCCTTTGAGCTTGGACGGACAACTAGGAAAAATTTCTACATCTCCTCCTACCTCCCCCTCAAGGCTTCGGGAGTTATCGTTACCGGCACGCTCTTTGCAGGAGAAGTTGCTGAACTCACCGCAAGTGGGCATTGTACACTTATCCCTACAAAGTGACCCCTCAGGCTTAATATTAAGGTATATCTTGTATCCTCTGCACCAAACATGCCTGCTTAGTCCACAATATGTTCTTGTATTGTGAGAATTCCGAACCCTCTGTCCTGCAGTTGGCAAAACGATGTATTCGTGGTTGCTGAACCTGGAGAGCTTGCCGATAAGTTTGTACAGAGTGTCAAGATGAGTCTGTTATCACAAATGGGGAGTCGTCGTAAGAAAAGGCATGTCCTTTCTTGCTGGCGTGTCGACTGTCGCTGATTTAGTTTGCTAGTACGCGACAGTTTCAAGTGGGGTGCATCGTCCACCGCTACATTGGATGTCAAACTCAAGTATCTCGTTTATCCTCTGTTGTCTGTGAAAGAAATTAGATGAATCTTATTCAGATGGATATTCATGGCGATGTCTCTTTCCTTTTATAGGTAATGGAAGACGATCAGGAGATCAGTGCATATATGTTTCGCCGTACAGTTCCCGCCACTCATCTAACATCGGACGACGTCCGTTGGATGGTATGAGTTTTTCAATTAGAATTCCTCGCAGTTCTTACGAATACAAGTCATTGTTAATTCACATTACTAGGTCGGAGCATGGAGGGACAGGATCATAATCTCCACGGGGAAATACAGTCCAAATCCGACGCTCGTCAAGGCATTTCTAGATTCAGGCGCTAAGGCCGTGATCTGCTCCTCGGTCAAGCCTCCAGAAGCGCAGCTGACCACATTCCATGGATCGGGAGACTTGGACACGCGGGAAAATGGCAAGTTCGAGCTTGGGGAGGAGGATATCGAAGAAGAAGAAGTGGAACCGGCGAGCCCCAAGAGCGACTGGGAAGACACTGACCCCGAGGATAACAATGACAGGAACCGAAAGGGATTTTGGGACGACGAGGAGGCGGAGGTGTCGCGGTTCGTCTGCGAACTGTATGACACGTTGTTCAGGGAAGGGGCGAGCGTTGGGGTGGCACTGCGACGTGCTCTCGCCTCGAATAAGAAGTTGAGGTATACATGCCATGTACCGCCCAGTTAACTCGCCACTAATATACCAAAACCCAGCTATCATCCTTGTACATGCACTTAAAAAGAAGAGGGGAAAAATATACAACTTAGGGAGAAAACCAGAAAGGTTAGTAGGATGTGGTGGATACGTACTTCATTTTACTATTTTTGATGGAATAATAATGATTATTATTATTTCTTTTTAATTAATATTTATGATGCTTTCGATTGGTGGCGGTTGGATTGGGTAAATGGTCGGACGGCTGGGATTGAGAGCCTAAAAAGGATGGACCCTATGGGGGTTGATTGGGATTTGAACCCGACGTGAATCGAACACGCAACCTTCTGATCTGGAGTCAGACGCGCTACCATTGCGCCACGGATCCTTGGATGGATATCTATTGGTTTTATATAATAAATTTTATAGTTGGTACACAAAGGTTTTCTTAACTTTACGAGAAATAGAAACAGCATCGCCTTTTCTTATTAATAATGAATGAAGGGAGAACACTTAAGTACTGAAAGACAAACAAGCAAAGCCAATAAGCAAAAACATAAAAAAGGGGGTCTCTTTTTTAATTTGCCACCTCACCTGCATTGGCCGACAAGACCAATGTTTGTCCAAAAATAAATAAATAATGATTATTATAGAATTATCACAGTTTATTATTTTAAAGAAAAGGAGAAAGGAGAGAGGATAGAACCAAAATGCTAGGAAAGTGCCTCTCTTGCGCAGGCCCCCCCCCCCCCTGGCTACACCACCAAAGACGAAGATTGATGAGGCTGCTTTTCTACTTGGAAGAAACTTCACCCCCCCTCTTTCTAATTTAATTCATAAATTAATATTATTATTTGATATATAATCTTTAATGTGAAAATTAAATATAAAATCCGATATTTTTAATTCTATATAGATATCCAACCCCCCTAACGCAACCCAAAAAAAAAAATCGAATTTTTATGAGTTAGAGATAGGAAAGGAGGATCCTAAGGATTTTAAAAGTCTTATTATTTAAACTTTTATTTGAGAGAGCATCTACCTTCCCAACCTCCTTGTCTTCTTCCCCATTAATCACTCCCTTCGAGGGAAACATTCAATCATCAGTTTCCCTCCCGACGAGTGCTGGTAGGTTCGATCCTAACGACCGTAATGCGGTGGTTGCCGGATACACTCCTCTTCCCTTCCCAGCCCCCGCCGCCGGCCTCCTCCACCTGGTGGGATGACCTCAACCATTCCGCTCAGTTTCAGGACGGCGTCTTCTTCTACCTTTGCGCCGCCTACGCCCTCGTCGCCTCCGTCGCCCTCGTTCGTCGTTTCCTTTCTTGCTTCCTAGCTTTGTACGATGAAGTTGTTGTTGTTCTCGAGGATGTTGTGTTGATTCCGGCTGCCTTTTGCTATGAGTGGTGCAGATTCAGTTGATTAGGATCGAGCTCAGAGTGCCGGAATATGGTTGGACTACACAGAAGGTTTTCCATCTGATGAACTTCGTTGTGAACGGAGGTAATTATACTACTTCTGCCGTCCCAGTCTTTGTTAAGCAATTTGGATGGTTTTAACTCGGCATATGGATCGTGCAGTGCGGGCCGTCGTGTTTGGGTTTCACCATCTGGTCTTCATGGTGCATCCAAAGGTTTGTCTTGGCTGATCTGGTCGCTGTATTTTTTTACTGCTTTGGTGATTACTCAGCATGGTTGATTTGATCTTGCTAATGTTCGGAGCAATTAGTCAATTGGTTTTCCTTTGTGGAAGAACTATTGTGTCTTGGCTGGTTAGCATATTTTGAGCCACTGCACTTTATGTACCATACTGTTGGTTATTTTGAGCCCTTGACTCTTCTGCTTGTATTAGGTACTGATGTTAGTGCTGTTAGATCTCCCCGGGCTCCTATTTTTCTCTACTTACACGCTGCTGGTTCTGTTCTGGGCGGAGATATATCACCAAGTAATTCCTTCATTGCAAATAACCTTTTGTTCTTGCTCTGTTCGAGTTGTGGCTTTTGTTTTAGTAAGTCTGATCGTGTTGTCTTTGCTTTCGAGCAGGCCAGAAGTTTGCCCACCGATAAACTGAAGATATTCTACCTGTCTATAAATGGTGTGATCTACTTCATCCAGGTAAAGTTGCTTGATAGTCCTATCTCTTTAACTTCTATCATCGGTTGGGAACTGCTCCCAGAAATACCGTGTTTTGTGTCATCATTTATGGAATCTGTACAAATTGGATTTTATTTTACATGCATTGTTAATTTTATATTCCCTTTGTCTTTTATATGAGGATATTTGCTTCGCCTTTACAAGTATGTCACTTTTATCAGATTTGCATCTGGATATACCTGTGGATAGATGACAATAGCGTGGTGGAATTTGTTGGGAAGATTTTTATTGCAGGTTATTTCTTTATTTTATAGAATTTGTCTGTGCATAGGCTTTTCTTTATTCCTTCTCAGCTCTTTACATAGCCATTTCACTGAGAATTGAGGTGCTTATGTTGCAGTGATTTCTATTATTGCTGCTTTGGGTTTCTTGCTCTATGGAGGAAGGTAATCTCCAGCCAAAGTCTCAATTTCTTGCCTCATTTTCTTCAAGCTAAATGTTACTGATCAAAGTTAAAACCAAACAGGCTTTTCATGATGCTTAGACGTTTTCCTATTGAATCTAAAGGAAGAAGAAAAAAGCTACATGAGGTAATTCTTTTGGTGTCCCATGCGTATGCTTGTCTGTCAGGCTGTATTCACTTTTTTCTCTTATTAGACTTAGCCTAAATGCTTGCGTCCATTGATGGTTTATTTTTATGTGAACCGGTTGTTTAATGTTGGATGCGACACTTTCACTGAATTCGGAATTTTGTTGACCTATCTAATATAGCTTGTAGATGTGGTAATAGCTGCTTGAGCTATCTTATGCTTTTAGAAAATGTCGCCGGGTATGGTGAATATGAGTTGTCCTTCTGCATTTGTTGATTGGGGGATCCTGTTCATGCAGGTAGGATCTGTTACAGCCATATGCTTCACCTGCTTTATCATCAGATGTGTTGTGGTAAGTAGCAAGGAACCTACTTATCGTATCGATGTCTGGTCAGTTCTTTATCTTAGCAGTTCTTCTTGAAGTTATAATCTCTGATAGGCACATTTCAAATGCATGCAGGTCCTTCTGTCTGCTTTTGACTCGGATGCATCACTCGATGTTTTGGACCATCCCATACTAAATTTAATATATTATATGGTATTTATCTTGCCTTACCTTTTGGTTCATGTCGTGTCTTCTCAGTATAAGTTGTTCTCTTCGTCATATTTTGCTTGCTGACCTTTTTCTATCTCACCTCTGCCTAACAGCTAGTTGAAGTTCTGCCCTCAGCTTTAGTCCTCTATATCCTACGCAAGTTGCCTCCCAAGAGGATATCTGCACAATACCATCCAATAAGATAGGCCGCCTTATCTGTGGCGACCAATTTTCTACTGGCAAATTGTTGCAGTTAATCAGCGGCATTCTTAGCCAGAGAACAACGGTGGAAACCTTAAACATCAGCAAAGTCTTAGGGTGCCAACCAGTCACTCGTTCTTTTGTCTCCATCCAGAGTTAGATCCCCCCAGGTGGGGAACCTCAGCGGTTAGTTTGTTTGTGGTTATGAGACCGACCAACTGTTCCTCCTTACCTTAGGGGGCATTCCCGGGGACAAATTCCGCAAACTACATGTCTTTCAGCTCAGAGGTGTCGATTCTTTTAATTTTTTCTACTTCATTTTTTGGGGAAGGGGGTTGTTTCCTGGTTTCTTGACATTTAGAAAACAAGGCTTGATCTTAAGCTGTATTAATAGGATGATAAATTAGAGAGATTTATGGATCAATGTACTATTACCATTACTGCCGAGAAACCAGTGATGGCGGCTCCCTCTCCTTTGTTGTTCCATCTTGATATGCATAGAGCCATTACTGCCGTGGATCGAAATGGAAGGCTTGCACTCAGTAAGAATTAGGCCATGTTCATGTTCGGATGCCTCAGGGCAGCACATAACAAAATCACCACTCTTGTAGGAAGAACCGAACCATCCTCCCAATCAATTTCTTTTCCTTTTTTTCCAAACACATTTTGATCTACACAGCTGCTAAAAATCATCAAGAAGGATTTGTAAAGGACTAAAGTTACAGTATCCATATGTGCAAAGTGCCTTCGTTTGTTTCTCTGTTTTTTACTAAGGGGAGAAGCCGAGCTAAACCCAGCTCACGAATTTCTGATGATGGGTGCGATCAGTCCTGATGTAATTCCTCGGCCGGTGGAGCTGCAAACCTCACATTTTTCCAGCCGTGCTACCACGACAGCCTCGTCGGCAAATAAGGCTTTGATAAACGACGGGGTCCTAAGAGGATGCCATCCCGTCATCCATGGGCAGACATCTTCTAGGAAATAGTAGGCGTGACCCGCTATCATTCCCTGGTTCGCACAACAAACAATGTAGAAGAAAAAAAACATATATTTAGTTGGATGCTTAGCAAAACTGTAAGCTGGCTGGCAATCATCAAAGAACGCTCCACGAGCTCACCAGCAAATCTACCCAAGCACTGCACCGATGAGGACAGAGAAGCCCAACAGAACCTAGGATACATGGGCTGAATCAATAACTAGAGATTTCCAAAGATGAAAGTCATGGTAGAAGAGATCATCGTGATTTGTATTATCGCTTGCACAAAGCTAAATTTTGAGCCATGACCTCAACGAGCACATCTGTCAAACCAACCGGTTTTCACAGAAGGGCCATACCCCAGGAAGGTAAGCAACGGTAAAAGTGAAAAGACCCAAGAAACTCATATGGATAAAAGGTTGCCTGGTCCAGACATAAACTAGCAAATTTTAGATTGAAATCCTTCTACGTTGATCCGGAATCTGAAACCCACTGATTTTAAGGGGTTCTAGCCCAGCATTTGGGAAAGAAAAGTTAACTGACCATCATGAAGTTGAGCGAGTTGCTTAAAAGTATGGTTTTAGCAAAAGACTCTGAGATAAAGGGATCATTCTGCCAAGAAGAACTATGCCGGTCAAGACACTGGCACCGAATAAGAGCAAATAGAAAAAGTCAGCAGTCCTTCCCCTGAAAGAGTTCTCCTCGGAAAGTTTGCAGTATCGGGCAAGAAAGAACATGTGAAACAAGAAATCCAGATCTGCACCACAAATTGGGAGCAAAGTTATTGGAAGAGAAGAAATAAGAAACTGGCATTCTCACTCATCCGGAGGTGATGTTTTAACATTATTAGTTGTATGTTATCAATGTTAAGAGATGACCCTCTTCATTAAGGTAACAAAACGAAGGAGGAAAAACATAGAACAAGCACGTCAAGTCTACTGAATTTATCAAGCATTTTTATCACCCTCTGGGCACAGAGATCCTCAAAAATATGAGAATCTCAGGATGTTCAGCAGAAAACCGGAATGGCGCAAGCCATTTAACCACCCAGGAGGTTGAATCATTGCAGTGGTATCTGTCTATATTGAACAAGCCCCCCCCCCCCCCCCCCGGAAGGAAAACGATATGCTCAAAAATCGGTTATTCTCCTCGACCTAGGCCTAACCAGAAGACCGACGGTGGCTCCTAGATGTTAGAATGATAGCCGACATAGGTAAAAGTAAAACAGCTGCTCGATATATAGGGATGGAAAAATTGTCATGGAGATAAACACTGAAAATATGGTAGGAAAGGATAAAGAATATTATCCATCTTCCAAAAGCACAAGAAGTTGGCGACGAGTCTCTAGAAGAACTCATACTGCTTGAACACAAGCTTTGGATGGAGATAAAGGTTAGACGGGGATATTATCTGCACCAACCAACATCAATTTGACAAAATCAAAACGGGGATCCCGGGTGTGCATCTTTTCCTCTTCCCTGATTGTGGATCCCCCTTATGGGATGCATCATGAGGATCCTGGAAAAACACGACTCCCTGCAGAGGATCAACGGGAGACTTGCTCCCACAGATAATGTTGATTCGAACCAGGCATCCATTGTCGAACTTGCCCTCCACTACGTCCGGTACTCTCAGCCCAACGACAGCAACCGCGTCATTGATTCAGTTCTCATTGGCAAGCCCTTTGCCTTGTCCGCTCATCATAGCATTAAGAACATTGATCACGGACTAAACCGATCAGTGAATTCACCCGAAATCGCCTCCTCGCTGCATAATGAACCCGTCAAAACAACACAAACGTGGAACGGCAAGAAACGTACCACACATTGGAGAACATCCTTACTCGCGATCCATGCATACCTGAGGGGATGTTCCAAGTCTTCGTTTCCTAGAGTCAAATCAATGTCGCCAACATTCAACCGCTAGATATGATCAGAAAGAGGAGAGAAAGATTGATTTTCAGTGCCCTGTTCACATATTCATATATCAATATTTGTAATAAGGCAATTAAATTTTGGACGCTGATTTTGACAAAGCTAACGGGATTCTTTGGGGGCATGCTGCTAATGCGATGGCACAAAAGAGAAGCTTTATGTTTATTATACCTACTTCCGATACGAAATGCACGAAGCGAGATAAATAGAAAGATTAATCGATTTTGGTAACACCAACTAGTCTGAGCATAGTACGCAAAATAATTTATGAAATAGGTAGGCTAAATCTAAAATTCGTAAATTAATGTCATTAACTCTAAATTTATAATTCAGAGTTTAGTTTTCAACGAACTCTGAGTTACTAATTTTTAGTTTCAAAGTTACTCTGAATTTATGTGATATGGCTTGTTCTCATGCTTTTAGGCTAAACTTACATCTCAGAGTTTACTTATGTGATTTCGAAACTCTGATTGTATAATGCAGAGTTCTTAGAAGACATGACTCTGACTTACAAACTCAGAGTTAGCGAATATGAAATTTAAATTTGTCTGACTTATTTCATAAATTATTCCGTGGACTAATGATATTGAGTATGAAAATTTTGTTATCCTACGTTTAGGAAAAGAAGGGCTTTGTGTCATTTTACTGTTAGTAGAAAAAGAAAATTTCAATATTCTTAGAGTACAATCCCGAAGTTGAATTTTATAATTTAGACTTTGCCAAAAAGGAAGTCAAACTTATATAATTCGACTTTCAAAACGTCTATTAAAGAAGCCAAACACTAAAAGTTCGACTTTTCTAAAGTCCCTTAAGAAAATCGAACTCTGTAAGTTCGACTTCCTTTTAATTTTTTTTTTAATTGTTTTGGAAGTAGAATAAGGGACTTTTTTTTAAGTCAAACGTTCGACTTATATTTTGGACAAAGTTAAACTCAACTTCGAAATTATATTTCAGAAATTTCAGTGTATGTAACTCGGGAAAAGAAGCCATAACGAATTGAAGAGCGAAGGTCGCGTGGCACGCACAAGACAACATGGTCCCATGCAAACTATTTGCATTTTCCTAAATAACTGTAATGAAATTATCCCAAATATGTAGTAGAAAAATAAGTTCTCGTAAATTTATTATAATCCTCGAATTAGACAACACAAATAAATGAATTAAAGAAAAAAAATAAAGGACAGCGGCACAAAGAGGAGTCGGAATCTTCTCCTTCCTTCCTTCTCTGGGGGTTGTGCTTCCACCATACATCTCCCATGGCGTCCCTCCTGGGCAACAGGATCTCATTCCTCGCCCCGGAGTCACCAATTCCCACTTCTCACTTCAGTTCCCGAACTGGGTCCTTCCCCAACCCCGTTAAGTTCCTACCTTTACGCCCCCCCAGCACCAGGAGGCCTCGGCATCAGCTGGGCGTCCGCGCTGACGTGGGTTACGACACCAAGACCCCCCTCGATTCCGACCAATCCCCAGGTAACTCCGCCTCCTACGACGACAAGATTGCCCAAATCCTCCGTTTCAACGATTACAACAAGAAGTACGGGTTCAACCTCGAGATAGACTCCTTTACCATCCCCAAGGGCCTTACTCGGGACACAGTCAGGTTGATTTCCTCCCTCAAGGACGAGCCCGATTGGATGCTAGAATTTAGGCTAAGCGCTTTCGATAGGTTTACCCAGATGACCGAGCCTCGTTGGTCCGATAATTGTTACCCGCCCATCGATTTCCAGGAGATTTGTTATTACTCTGCCCCTAAGAAGAAGCCCACCTTGAATAGCTTGGACGAGGCCGACCCGGAATTGATTAAGTACTTCGATAGGCTGGGTGTCCCGTTGAACGAGAGGAATAGGCTTGCGAACGTCGCTGTGGACGCGGTCCTGGATAGCGTGTCGATTGCAACCACACACAGGGAGACCTTGAAGAAGGCCGGGGTTATTTTCTGTTCGATCTCGGAAGCGATTAAGGAGTACCCGGATCTCGTGAGGAAGTACCTTGGGAAGGTTGTGCCTATCGAGGATAATTACTATGCGGCGTTGAACTCCGCGGTGTTCAGCGATGGGTCCTTCTGTTATATCCCTAAGGATACCAAGTGCCCAATGCAGATCTCAACCTACTTTAGAATTAATGCGATGGAGACGGGACAGTTCGAGAGGACTCTGATTGTTGCAGATGAGAGGAGCTTCGTGGAGTATCTTGAAGGATGCACTGCACCGTCCTACGACAGGAATCAGCTCCATGCTGCTGTGGTGGAGTTGTATTGTGCTGAGGGTGCTGAGATCAAGTACTCGACTGTGCAGAACTGGTACGCCGGTGACGAGGAGGGGAAAGGGGGGATATACAATTTTGTTACGAAGCGAGGCCTTTGTGCCGGAGATAGGTCGAAGATTTCCTGGACTCAAGTGGAGACTGGATCAGCCATCACTTGGAAGTATCCTAGTGTTGTTCTGGAGGGTGATGATACGGTGGGCGAGTTCTATTCGGTAGCCTTAACAAATAACCATCAGCAAGCTGATACCGGGACTAAGATGATACACAAGGGAAAGAATTCGAGGAGTAGGATTATCTCCAAGGGGATTTCAACAGGAAACTCCAGAAACTGTTACAGGGGACTTGTTCAGGTCCAGTCGAAGGCAGACAATTCGAGGAATTCTTCGCAGTGCGACTCTATGCTTATTGGAGACAAGGCTGCCGCAAACACCTATCCATATATCCAGGTAATCCCATAGCCACTCTTGCCCTCTTGCTATCCTACTCACCTGTTTTGAATGTTTAGCTCGGTTAGCATCATTAGGAAAGATGGCAAGTAGCCATGTGTTTCAAAACTATATCTTTAGCTTCAGACTGAAACAGAATTTAGTTACTCTCCTTTTGTGCTTGAATTGATGCAATTACATTCTACAACATTAAAACTGCTATGACTCTCTGGACTCCATTTCTTGCTCATATTTTAATATTATCTTTTTCTGTGAGTTCTTTGCCAAGTGAAAAAACATGGTAAAAATCCATTCATTTTATCAATCTTAATATTTCCTTTGATGGTGTGTTAAACTTTTCCATATTGTAGCAGGATGCTATCTTAATAAAGTGAACAATAATAGCTTCCCAAAGATTGATCTTATCATAATGCAATGGATGTTGTAAAGATGAACAGCCGACTTTAGTTTAGGAGAGGGCAGGTGTTGGAATTGGATACATGGATGCCCTGTTTTGTACTGTTTGGCAATTGTTACGGAGTTATGGGCCCCTCTTTCATTCTGTATCATTCAAAAGGCGAGTTAGTTGAATGCTGATATAAGTCAGCTGATTATTACATGTTTGGTATTTCGGTGGACCCATGCATTCTCTTGTAGCGCCCATTGGGCCAGTTTTTTTTTTTTTCAAATGCGTGAGTAATAGGGTTGATTCTATATCAGGTCAAGAATCCAACTGCTCGGATTGAACACGAGGCCAGCACTTCAAAGATTGGTGAAGATCAGTTGTTCTACTTCCAACAGAGGGGAATTGACTACGAGAAAGCGATGGCGGCCATGATATCAGGGTTCTGCCGCGATGTCTTCAATGAACTGCCTGATGAGTTTGGGGCCGAGGTAAACCAACTCATGAGCTTGAAGCTCGAGAATTCTGTGGGTTAATAATAAGTACATATAGCAAAATAAACTGCAAGTCCTTGATCTGCTACTACTAGATCAATGTAAATTAGCATTTTGCCTCAGTTATATTGAAAGACAACCGGTAAAGATCTTGTGCTGTCAGCATGTGCAACTCGTAGTCCATACAACTTGTTAGTGCTGTCTTAGTTGTTACATCCAGCACCAACGAAGCTCGATCCTTTGTCATCTGTCCCGTGCTTTTTGACTGAAACTTGAAGTTTTCGAGGGTCGGCCGCATGCTTAGTTGGGGTGGGGGTGGATCAATTGTTTATTTGTGTTGGTCTGCTGGTGATGTTGATGGTGACGAACGTGGTGGATGATGCAAGCAGAGTCTCCATAGAAAATGCAGATGGATTCTGAAGGTTTTAGTTGGGCAGTAAGATCTGAAGGAGTTGACATTTATCATTGTTATTATTAACATTTTGGTGGATGATGATTAGTGATTAGTGTTATCCCAATTGAGTATGATACTTAAACTACTGAATTTGAGCTGTCCAATTGGGGAAGGATGAAATTTCCAAAAAGAAAAAAAAATGTTTTAAGTGTTACTTATTTAGGGTGCCAGAGTAAGTTTTTCTTTAAAGCTTGATATTTTATTTTTCTATTCATATTTTTAAACAAATTTTATTACGGAGGAACTTATGATTAGTTTGTAAATATATCCACATTATATTTATAATTGCGCGTGATGCGATACAAACATCATGCGCAACATGCAAGTATTATTTCAAAACTCAATGTACGTTTTGCCAATGTTTGTCAAATGCAGTGACTTTTTGGTCACATGGAGTGATGTAGTTACTTTCGTTTCCACGAATAAGACCTCTAAAATGGCAGCCCGATACTACCCACCTATCACCAACTCTCTCGTTATTTATACACCCACTCGAGCAAGGCCTCTATCGAATACGGTCCTTCGGAGATGGCCCTTCTGAATAGGCAGTTTGCATACGCGAAGATCGAGGCGGAAGACCCGGTAGAGATCAAGCATAGGACAGCTCAGTTCCTGATATGGAAGACGCTGGAGAAGGCCGACGCCATTTCCAGGACGAGGAGGGGGTCGTCCCTCCAGGTGAGGCTGTGTCGGTTCAAGGTCAAGATTGGGAAGAGGCTCAAGAAGCCGAGGAAGAGGGCTGCGGCGATGTTTGCAGCGGCCAGGGTCGCTCTGCTCAAGAGGATTAGTCATCAGGTCAAGTACTTGGAGTCTCTCATCTGCTAGCGTAACGTTTTCTCTCTTTCGAATCTGTATTAACTTCGCAAAGCGATCGATCCGCTACGGCACTTTAATTGAGACATCACGATATAGTGATTGATATCGTATCATACGTCGAGTCGGACTTGTCTGTTACTCTACCGGATTGACAGTTTAAGGACATCACTGATTGGAACTCTGAGAAAAACTTAAAAGAAACCACAAAGAAGGAAAAGAATTAAGTTATATCTCGGCCGACGACGTTGACAGACTCAGGAAAAGAATGACTAAACAGTGGAGAAGCCCCAGCCTCAGACTCATCTTCTCAACTCAAACTGACCTTCTTGAGGTAGTAAGGACAGAAAGGTTGTCGGCTGGACAATCTTTCTTTGGGGTGAGTTCCAGTTCCAGTTCCACCTAAACCCAATCTTAGCCCAAACCAACTTGATCTTTGGTCCCAATGAAACATTTTCTCGGCCCAAAAGATCAACTTCCCTGCTTATCATTTTGGATAATAAAAAGGGAGAAATTCTTGTGCTGTTGTGATGCAAACCTCAGTTAATGTATCCGATTGGTTATAGTACGTGAATGAATCGAGATCGTTGAGTGCGTCACTGAATATATGACCGAGTAATGTCCTGAAGATAGACCAGACATTTCTTGCCACACGTGATGAATTTGTTCGGCCAACTATATCCCGCTGAGTTACAACAATTTTTTTCTTGGACTTTATGGCAGCGCATGTGATGGTGATCATGCCATGGAATTCCATGGACAAACCCGGGAATGCTTGTTTGATCTCGAGTAACATACATTGGGGGTTGGGTGTTATTTATGGCCCTGCCTAACATTTGGCTTAATGAATTTATTTACCCGATCTCATCCCTCGAAACCTCGTCTCGGACTAATGCTCGAGCCTGGACGAACCAAAACCAAACCAAGAGCACTCGTACGCCATTTATTTTGGTATCGTGACTGCCACCGTTGGTTGTTCCCTTAACATGAAGGAAAAGATAAGAGGCAAAAAATATGGTTGGCCGGAAAACGACCTCACATATCCTCCCGAAAACGGGTCTCGGGGTTTTGAATAGTTTACTAGGCCGCGTGAAGAACGGATACCTCTCCCACCGCCACCTCTCCCGTGACACCCCACAACAGAATGACATGAGACGTGCGAGAGATCACCGGCGGCGATGTCAAACCTATAAAAAGCAAAAAGCGGGCGAACTTTTCCAAAGACGAAAGGAAAAGGGAAGGCGCCATTGGGGTTTGAGGAAATTCATCTTTCCCATGAAGCAAAGAGAGAGAGAGAGAGAGAGAGAGAGAGAGAGAGAGAGCATCGTCTTGGAGCTGTCATGAGTCCCAACAAAGGAAAATGGCGAACACGGCACATGAAATATGGGGTGGTTAACTAGTGACCCAACTCGGACAACAAACCAATCCCCCCCCGCCGTGAATTAGATATGTACCCACCCAAATGTCTTAGGAATCGCATGTTATTCATCTCTTTTGGTCCGAACATCACATGTTCGCCGGGGGTTCCAATCTCGTTTTCCAGGGGTATATAGTCCCATTTTGTCCAACGTTTGGATTCGAAATCAGAAGGCAACGTGTCCTTTCAATTAGTCTAACGAGAAGAAAAATTTCAATCCCGATAAGAAAAAAAACGAACAAGAAGACGAGGAAAAGTGAATGGCATCTGCCTGTCTACTTGCCATCTCTTTCTCTCATCGAACACCTAATAATGTTAGGAAAATGTTTCCCAACCCCATCACTTAGAGGGAAGTGTGCTTGTGTTGTCCTATCATTATTTGCTCCTCAACTTGATTAAATTATAATGTTTAATTCTAAATCAGGTTAAAAAGAAGATGTTTAGGTTGTTTGGAAAGCGGTGCTTTGCTGTATTATAGGAAGGGTTTTGCGGAACTGCTACGACAAAGCCAAGTGTTTCTGGAAATAAGGAACAAGGAAATTTGGATAGAATATTTTGGCTAATTACGGAGCCTTTTTCTTTTCTTATGACCTGAATACCTTCTTGGTCTTTTTCTTACACACCTTTTCTCTCTTACAACGTTTAGAGATTGCTTCTCCTTTTATAGTGTCTTAGGAAAGATCTAGAGAAAGGATTTAATGTACCTTAATTCCTAGGTCATTAACTCCACCCCACTACCAATGCCATTAACATCACACTTAATGAGATTGCAAATTAATACGTCATTTAACATGACATTTAACACGCCCTCTTAATTTGTAATATTCAGAAACTTCTTGAACAACTCGAACTTCTCGAAATTCACTGCCTTTGTTAGAACATCAGCGGGCTAATTCTGGGCATGAATAAACTCCATAATTATCTCCTTCTTCATCACCATTTCTCTGATAAAGTGGTGGCGTAATTCAATAAGCTTTGACCTTGCATGAAACATGGGGTTCTTTGTCATAGCAATGGCTAACTGATTATCAGATAATACTGTTGTAAGATAAGCAACCTTCTGTTGTAACTCCAACAATAACCTTCTTAACCATACTGCTTCACGAATTGCTTCATTTGCTGCAATATATTCTGCTTCAGCCGATGATAACACTACAGTAGCTTGCTTCTTAGAACTCCAGGAGATGGGTTTTGTTCCAAGACAGAAAAGATATCCTGACAATCTTCTTCGATCATCAACACTTCCTGCCCAATCACTATCAACATATCCCTACTTATCAAAAAAAAAAACATATCCCACAAGGTTGTTGTCTTCTTCTTTTGTGTACTTCAAACAACATTCTTTGTTCCTTGAAGATAATGTAAGACACGCTTCGCTGCTGCAAAATGAGTCTTGGTGGGATTGTTCATGAACCTTGACAACATACTTACACTTTGAACGATATCTACCCTTGTGTGGGTTACGTAGATCAACGAACCAACTAGGTTTCTATAAATCTTCGAGTTAAACTTTTCAGCACCATCATCTTGTTGCAGCTTCTCATTAAGAGCCATTGGAGTTGCTAAAGCTTTGGCGTTCTCCATGCGAAATTTCTTCAACATGTCAGCAACGTACTTCTCTTGAGAAATAATTATCTCTCATTTGCTCTGCGTCACCTGTAAACCTAGAAAATACTTCGTTAATCCAAGATCTGTCATCTCGAATTCATCCATTATTGCCTTTTTGAACTTCTCCAGTAACGCCTTGGTGGTGCTAGTGTAGATGAGATCATCTACATAGAGACAGGAAACTAGAAAATCAGCATCACACTTCTGCACATTGAGAGACGGTTCTACCAAATTTCTTTCAAATCCATTCTTCTGTAAATATGAATCTATTATGAAATTCCATGCTCTTGGTGCTTGTTTCAGTCCATGGAGAGCTTTGTGAAGTCGATACACTTTGTCTTCTTGTCCTTTAACAGCGAACCCTTGCGGTTGTTGAGCATACACTTCCTCTTCTAGTACTCCATTGAGAAAGGCTGACTTCACATCAAGTTGGAACACTTCAAGAGCTCCATTTGTACGGCAAGTGCTAGCACACTTCGAATAGTCTCCATCCTGGCTATGGGGGCGAACGTCTCAGTGAAATCAACTCCGGGCGGTTGTGAGTAACCCTTTGCTACGAGACGTGCTTTGTGCTTCTGTACGTTTCCATCCTCATTGAACTTTATTTTAAACACCCATTTCAAGCCAATTGCTTCTTTTCCTTTGGAAAGGTCTACTAGGGGCCAAGTATCATTCTTCTCAATACTAAACATCTCTTCTTTCATTGCATTTCTCAATTTTTCTTCTTTTGCGGCCTCTTCGAAATTTTGCGGCTCAAACGTAGCAAGTGCAAAGTTAGCTTGTTCGTAAACATAAGTTAATGAGCGATACCTCCTTGGTTGCGTACCATCAGCATAATCTTCGTTCTCTGAATTTACTCTTAAGGAACTTTGCTGTATCAGTAAGATTTGAGGAGGCATTATTACTGGTGGTTCTGGATAAGAAAACGTTGGCTGAGTCTGAGAAGATTCTTCTCCCTCTTCTACGCTGCATTCTCATCGAAAAAAACATCTCTTGAAATCACTAGACTATTAGACTTTGGGTCAAACAAATGATAACCTTTAGATTCTTCACTATAACCAATAAAGATTAGCTTCTCACTCTTCTCATCAAACTTCTCCTTCTTCTTCGTCAAAAGAGCATATGCTACACATCCAAATACCTTCAAGTGATCAATTATGGGTTTCCTCTTATGCCATGCTTCGTAAGGCGTCTTGTTCTGAACAGCTTTCGTCGGTGATCAATTAAGAATGTAAGCCGTTGTATTCACAGCTTCGGCCCATAATGAATTCGGAAGACCCTTGCCTTTAAGCATACTTCGAGCCATCTCAACAATAGCTTGTTCTTCCTCTCAGCAACACCATTATGCTGAGATGAGTACTTCACAGTAAGCTGTTGCTGTATGCCTTGCTGCTTGCAATAATCTAGAAAAGGCTTGTAAATGAATTCTCCTCCACGATCTGTCCTCAAATTTTTTATTTGATATCCACTTTGCTTCTTTGCATTGGCTTTGAAACTCAAAAGAGTAGTGAAAGCCTCCGATTTCTTTTCAAGAAAGTATACCCATATCATACGAGTGTAATCATCAACAATAAGAGAAAGTATCTCCTGTTACCGATCGTTGGAGCTTTGGCTGGACCACAAATGTTAGCATGTACCAACTCCAGAGGGGCTTTAGCTCTCCAAGAGGTATTGGGAAAAGGAAGACGATGTTGCTTCCCATACACACATCCTTCACAGATGCATGTTGCTATTGGCTGGATTTTTGGAAGACCTCTGACCATATTATTCTCTCTCAACAACGTTAGTCCCTTGTGATTCAAATGTTCGTATCGCAGATGCCATAACTAAGCTTCATCAACAACTTCACTCTTCAATGCAATATTCAAGAACGAATTCATCTTCAGCGGAAACAAGTTATTCGCCGTCATCTTCACTATGATTATTGGAATTCGCAAATGGAGACTATCTTTCTCTCACAAGATTTGTGGAGGATCGTTGAGGAAGGCTTTGAAGAAGACGACGAATTGTCAAGTGAGGAAGAAGGTGCTGGAGAACAAGAAAAGATGGCAAAAGAAAACGTGATGAAGAATCCGATGGCGATGCGGATCTTACAACAATCTGGAAGCAAGACGATTTATCTGAGGCTTTATGGTTTCAAGAAGGCGAAAGAAGCATGGAGCGTCCTAAAGAAATAGTTTCAAGGCTCGGAGAAGATGATTTCCATCAAGCTTCATGGCTTGTGGAGGGATTTTGACAACTTGTCCATGAAGGAGTCCGAAACGGTGAAAGATTTCTTCTCGAGAGTGGTTGAAATCATGAATCAAATCAAGTGTTGCGGTGACGAAGTTCCCGACAAAAAGGTTGTGGAGAAAGTTTTGAGAGGCATGCCGCAGAAGTTTGAGCACGTTGTTGCTGTGATTGAGGAAACGAAGAGTCTGGGAGAAATTTATGTGTATGAGCCAATGGGTTCTCTTGAAGCACACGAAAGAAGAGTAAGTAAGTACTCAACTCCCGTTGAACAAGCTTTTCAAATGAAGTTAAATGTTTCAGAAAAGAAGTCGGAGTAAAAGGAGCGTACTGTGAACAACAGCACAGAGTTTTGTGGTCGTGGACGTGGAGACCGTTCTCGAGGAAGGCAGAGGACGTACAGCAAGCCAGTTCCGCAGTAGAGAAGACCATTTCTGAAGTAGATCTGAAAATTTATAAGGTAGTTGCTATATTTGTAGAAAAGTCGGACATGAGTCAAAGGATTGATATTTCATGTGCAAGAGATGCCGATTTCCAAATCATTCAGAACGAGATTGTTATTTTAAAGACAAGGAGAGCAGCAGCAGCCGCAGTAACATGTTTCTCAAAATTCGGTAAATTTTTCAAAAGAAGAAGAATCAAAGCAAACATTATATTCTTGTTTCAATGCAATGCAAGATATGAAAGAAGTGTGGTTTTTGGATAGTGGCTGTAGCAATGATGTGGTAGGAAATAAGGAAAACTTTATGGAGATCGACAACAGCTACAACTCGTTGTTAGAGCTTGGAGACAACAAAAAGATAAAGATTGAAGGAAAGAGAATCGTTGCTATTATAGCAGCAAATGGTGAAGAAAAACATATTAATGATGTGTTTTATTTTCCAAGCATTATTCAAAATCTTTTGAGCATGAGACAAATGATGAAGAGAGGTTATAAGGTTACCATTGTTGATGGCCAATGTGAGATCGTTGTCACACTTAATGATATTGCAAATTAATGCGTCATTTAACACGACATTTAACATAATATCCCACTTGACATATTAATAATTTGGAAGCAAATCCACGCCAATCCAAGTACTCGGGGTCCAAAAGGCCAACACAACACAACACAATCATCAATTAAGAAAAAGTATCCTTTGTAATAATCATAGAGCTTATTCCCTTGATTTGATTGGCAGAGGGATTTCCATTTCGCCGGGTCCACATACTTCATTTCATATATAATATTGAAAAAACAGTGTTGCTCTTGCTCCACAATAATTGGAGCTCTTTTTTACTAGTCGTGCATGCCTGATTTTAAATGGTTTAGCGTGGATGTTTTATTTATAATATTTTATAATATTTAATTACGTAAGATATTCATATATAACGATGATAAATAAAAATATATACGTTCAATAATTTAGGAATTAATAACAAGGGACAAGATCCCTCAAAACCAGATGACAAAATTTTCAATTATATTTTCATCCTAGAAATGCATGCATAATTGACGCCAAATTCAAATGAAATTCTGATTCCCCTTCCGTTTTAATTTCTATATAAATCCCATTTGGGCGTATTTTTTTTTCAAAATTTTGTATGTTTTGGTCTTTAGTCATAAATTATTGTTGCTTTTGTTTAGTTGGTGATGATGATGATGATGGCAAAAGGCCGCAAGTTGACAAGTAGCCGGAGCCAAATGTTGTTAGGAAGCTACGGCAGCGGGCACGGCTACGGCTACGGCCCCTCCGCGGGTGATGCCTCTGAGATCAGAGAGGATGACGTTTGGTCCATGCCCGATGAGGTCGCGGCGGATAGCGGCAGCAGGGATGTCCTCCTGGTTGGTAATTTCGGGTGTGGGAGCGCCGAGAGATCTGACTGCCGGGGTGGTCGTGCCGGGGATGTTGGCGACCTCTCCTTGGCGCTTGAGAATTCGTCGGGATTGTCGAGGGGGTCCGTTCCCCAGTATCTCGGAGGAGGAAACGGCATGGCAGCATCGGTGCCGGTGAACATCCCCGACTGGAGCAAGATTTACCGCGTCGACTCAAGGAAGTCGATCCACAATTTGGATGAAGAGGCGTGGGCGGAGGAGGGTCGAGAGTCGGATATGGTGCCTCCCCACGAGTACCTCGCTCGGGAATATGCCAGGAGCCGCAGGTCGGCAGCTGACTCAGTCTTCGAAGGGGTCGGGAGGACGCTCAAGGGTCGTGACATGAGACGGGTAAGGGATGCCGTGTGGAGCCAGACGGGTTTCTATGGTTAGATTCGGAACCGCTCGGGATCTATTTCATCGGCTCCGGAACGAGGATAGCACCTGGCCGATTCGGACCCATCCAGTGACCAATGAGCCGGGGGGGGGGGGGGGGCACAGGTTCCGTAAGACGATTCATATCATGTAACCGAACCAACCGGAGGTTTCATGTAGTCTAATGATGGGCCGTAAGCCTGTCCTCTTCCTAAAAAAGAGGTGCAATTTTTGCATGATAACTAGATTATACCACTACGATTTCAGCACAATTCCATGTCAGTCCGTAGAATATTTGTTCGGGTGGATTAAAAAATGTCAGAGCAACAACTGTTCTGGGGGTGGGGATACGATAGAGAAGACCACCTCAATTTTCGGGCACTACATTTGTCCTTGTCCTTGGGAGGAATAAGAAGTAACGAAGCTTTTTGTTAGAATTGGTTTCTAAAATACTTTACTTTAAATTCCTTAATTAGTTTCGATAATTTGGAGTTCATAAATTTGATTTTAATTTATAAAAAAATTAAAGTAACTGACTCTGACTGTGAAGTCTTCAGACTAAAATCGGAGTGACTCTACTTATAATGTGACTAAACTATTTCACAAAATATTCCACGTACTAATATTATTTTGAAACAAACCTCCAGAAGCAACGACCGTGTCATTGGTGGGCCTGCCTTCCAAGCCCAAACAAATCATGCCCCAAGAAGTTCTAGAGCTATGATTTGTCTGGCTTAAGAACACTTCGTTGCATCTGCCACTTTCATGCAAAATAATATATATATATATATATATATATAATGGGAGAAAAACTAATCCCAGCATAAAATACTCTGGCTTTGACAAAAAAAAAAACTAATAATAAACTTCAACAAAGCTGGATCCAATTCGGGAATTTCTTTAGGTTGAAAAGAAAAAGAATTTTCTTGTAAATTTTATTTTGTTCTTACGATATTTTATGAAAAGGATTAAATGCAAAAATGGGTTTTATTGGTGTGGATTTCAAATATTTCTTAAATAATTGTCAAAGGTCTAATAAAATTAACTAAATTTTTACGTTTTTTTTTCCGATTTAGCCTAACATTTGAAAAATATCTTACGTTAGACCGTTATCTTAATTATATCATCCGTTAGCCATCCCCGCTAACAGAGTCCTACGTGGCGCTGACATGGCAGTTAACGCCGTCAATTCCACGTTTAATATATTTTTCTCCATAATAAATTATCAAATATATCATAAACTTTGATACTTTTTTTTTCAATTTAGTCAAACATTTGAAAAATATCATCTTACATCCAGACGTTGAGCCGTTATGTTCATTATATTTTATGTCAGCGGTCGATGCTAATAGAGTCCTGCGTGACGTTGATACGACAATTAACGCTGTCAACACCACGTTTAATATATTTCTTCTCAAATTAAACCATAAACCCCGAATAAAGCTCCAAATATATTTTAATCTAACTCTTAATGAATATTTTAATCATACTTTCGGTCAATTCTACACCGGCACCGGACCACAATCTCTCCCTGACCCTTAATCCCCAACCACTATTCCCCCAACCCTCGACTCTAACTCCAAAATGTTGACATCTCAATGATGTTGGTCAATGATGTTGGTTTGGAGTTGTGCGTTTGTATAACAATGTTGACATACTTATACAGTGTTATTTACTTGGATAATGACCGTGTGTTTGCCTAGATAATGTATGACAATATGTTTGCGTGGGCATGTTCTTAAATTTTAGTAATCCTGAATATGTTTAAAACATTTAACTTTGACTCTAATTAGAACGGTTACAATTTGTTCATAATAGCTAAAAAATCTATTACAACATTTGTTCGTATTGGGGACGGCTACGGATTATATGATGGAGATAACAATCCAATGTTGGGATGCAAGATGATATTTTTCAAATGTTAGGCTAAATTAAAAAAAAGTGACAAAGTTTATGATATATTTGATGCTTTAGCCTGAGAAAAAAATAGATAAAACGTGACATTAACGACATTAATTGTCATGTTAGCGTCACGTAGTACTCCGTTAGCAGGGACGGCTAACGAAGAATATAATAGAGATAAATGCCCAATATTGGGATGTAAGAAGATAACTTAGCGAAGATATTTGATAATTTAGCATGAGGAAAAGTTAACGAACGCCAATTGGGTCCCGACCTCAAGTTCCAATCCAAACTGGGGAAGGTACTGGACAGGGGGCTGTTCGGGATTACTTGCCTCTGTACTGAGAGTTCGACCGACCGGTCATAGTTACGCCTCGTGATGGAGTCGTGCATAGCTACTCTGTGCACCTCGTGATGGAGTTGTGCACTGGCGGGGAGCTGTTCGATAGGACTATCACCAAGGGACATTACAGTGAGAGGGCCGGTGTGTCCGTTTCCCATGCCGTGGTTAACGCGGTTCGTATATGTCATTTCATGGGAGTGATGCATCGAGATCTGAAGCCGGACAATTTCCTCGTCTAGCAAGGATGAGAATGACATGCTCAAGGCCACTGATTTCGGTCTGTCTGTCTGTCTGCATTGTGGATGGTCAACTTGCATTACTGATCAATCTCTAGTTCTATTTGCCTTGTAATGGTAGGTCGAGTTGTTAGTTCAAACCCACAGCTAGAAACTGATAAATTAGGATTGTTCTGTAGCAGAAATGCTTATCAACCTTTCTTCTCTCTAATTGTTGTCAGTAATCAACGGATTGCTATCTGCAGTGTTTGGGAATTCGTGCTTAGTGGTTGGTGACAGTAGTGTGCCATTACTTGCATAAACACCTAGATTGCTCTTGATGAGAATTACTATGTTGGGTTTCCTTATTTGACTCTAAGTCGGACTTGGTAAACAGTTCGAAGACATTCAATTTTGGTGGAGAAAATCCAATTAAGATAACTACAATATGTAGTATCCGTGATAATGACACCAGGCAGAATCTTGTGCATATTGGTCATATGATATGATAACTACTTTGTGGTTATTTCGTTTACTTGCTGTTTCCTCACTTTTCCCGGCAGGTTTAGAAATTCCATTTTCTGCCTTGGGTGGCCTCACTTAGTTGCGATGTGATGTAATTTCTTATGACCGGCAAGGCTTATCGTGATATAGTGGGCAGTGCTTATTATGTTGCTCCAGAAGTGCTAAACTGTAGTTATGGAAAGGAAATTGATGTTTGGTTGCTGTTGTCATTTTGTACATTCTTATTAGCAGTGTGCCTCCATTTTGGGCAGGTAAGCAGCCACTCTTTACGTATGCAACCTTTTCTCTTTGATAAATTTATGTTAATTGAATTTTACTTTCAGAAAACGAAAAGGGTATATTTGATTAGGTGGAGAAATCGATTTTGCGTCTGACCCATGGCCCTTGATATCAAATGGCTCCTAGGATCTTGTGAGGAAAATGTTGACTCAAGATCCTCAAGAGCGAATAACTGTCACTCGAGTACTCGGTAATGAGACTCTGTACTTTGTATTTGGTTGTACACGCTCAAATAATGAACTACCGTAGCGAATGGACTCTGTCTTGAACTTCTACTTTTGATGATGTTAGCGAATGGAACATCCATGGCTCAAAGAAGGTGAAGCGTCAGACAAGCCGATAGATAGTGCAGTTCTCTCCAGACTGAAACAATTCAGGGCCATGAATAAACTCAAGAGACTTGCCTTGAAGGTAAGATGCTTGTAGTATATCTATTGTCAGCCTCTTTTATTGTGCTTTCTTGATTTAGTGTGAGACGTAGTTTAGTTTATATTGTTTTGATAAGTAAAAAAGGGATGTAAATTTTTGTCTATATGCACTTTTGGGTTAGACGACTTTCATTTGCTGTGATTGTTCTTGATATGCTTGATTCGAAATTGGAGGCAAGTCTTCAAATAACTATTTGATTTATGAAATTAAGAAAACAATACTGCATTAGCTACAAAGGATATGTGCTTTAAATGCCCGTGTTTTCTTGGTCATCTAATGGCTATTGCCTTTTCTGTCTGTTGAGTGATATTGGAAATGATATTCTTAGTTCACATGACAAGGGAAGTCTTTCCATAATTTCTTGGACCTAGGGTTGCTCTTTATTTTCTGATGTATTTGTCATTGATTCTTTAAAGGTGATTGCAACAAGCCTCTCTGAAGAAGACATCAAAGGTCTCAAAGCCATGTTTCCCAACCTGGACACTGACAACAGTGGGACAATCACCTATGAATGAAGAGCTTAAGATTTGTTTGGCTCGACTTGGATCAAGGCTGTCGGAGGCTAAAGTCCGGCAACTTATGGATGTGGTTAGTTCCTAATTTCTCTAAGCAGGAGGCGCTCCATTCCTTTTGATGGGTGGGGACTTTGAACTAAAAATACCACTCCGATGGATTGCTATAAATCCGTCTTCTTGAAATATTCATGGTATGCATATCGGGCCGATGTAGATGGAAACGGGACAATTGACTATATCGAGTTTATATCTGCCACGATACATTGGCATAAACTGGAGAGAGATGAGAGCACTTGTACTCTGCATGTACTTCGACTAAGATGGCAGTGGGTAAGCTGCTTCAGTATTTTAGTTCTGAGGATGTAGATTATTATTAATTCTTTCTTTAATCAAGCGAACTCTAGTAGAGCCCAACATAAAAATTCGTCATATCCTGTTTGGTTATTATTTTTTTTGTGTCAGCGGTATAACTAAAGATGACCTGGAACCGCAATGAAAGAGCACGGAATGAGAGATTATGCTGAAGGAGATTATCGCTGAGGTGGACAAAGATAATGGAAGCGGTCACGAGTTTTATTTGTGTCAAATCTTTCATTCGATTCCCTTGGCTAATTGAGTAATCTCGATACAGGAAAGGAGGATCTGACTACGATGAGTTTTGCACAATGATTAGAAGCGAGACTCAGCAGTGCACAGCTGTTCTAAGCTAGACAAAGGAGCAATTCAGCTTGCTACTCTACATTTTGGGGAGAAGTCCTGCTTGTTAGCCACCTTCATTGAGCCGATTCAAATGATAAGTCAAAATGCAATTTCTGTTCGTGGAAGCTCACCTTTTGATATCACCCGAGGATGATCCAGATTCGGTTAAATTATTCATTCAGGTATACGAACTATACCTTTGCAAACCTGCTGTATGTCGTTGCCCTTACCCTGTTCACTTCTGTTTTACGTGTATCAAATCCTTTTTGTATCAGTCTGTCACAGCTTGAGATTGTAATATATGCAATGAAGCCCCTCTATTTCCTTCGACTCTTGTGATTGAAGAATGAGCAATAAATAGTTCTGTTTTTATCTGTGGAATTATTGGGTGCTCTCCGAAGTATGTAACCTGCGTCTACTTGGCAATAAGACGGCAAAATGCTGCGGTTTGTTACTCTATCCCTTCATCACCTCATGCACCTCAAACTGTAGGTGAAGCAAACGACCGGTCGACAAGGGAACTGATACTGGTATGTCGAAGGAAGACGGACCTTTGGAGTTAAAAGACATTGGACCCCATTACAGAAAACAAAACCTATGATGGGGAATGCATCTCCGAAAACCAAGAGCTTATGAGACCAGCAATGGCCAAGAACCTTATCCTAAAACCTCATCCACTCTTCTCCTTCTTCCTCCACTCATTCTCCCTTCATTCAATACAAAGCAAAACATATCATCGACTTGAAGATAGGAAGGTGGATTTTGGACAAATTGTAAAAACTCAACTTAGGAAGAAGTACCCGCGTCCGGCCTTAGGCTCTTCTTACATCTCACTTCAACCATGTCCTGCTCTAACCTGACCATGTGGGTGTCCTCCTCCAAGGCCTCCCTTTCGGATGCCTCCACGCTGTCCTTCAGGTCGTCCCTCTCCCCTTTCCAGGTCAACTCGCCGGCAGGCACAGGGTCCTCCCCAAGGAACTCCTCCCCTGCTGGTCCAATCCAGTGTGGGCTGCGGGAGCTCCGAAACCGTATCGAGTCCGTGAAGAACACCCAGAAGATCACTGAGGCTATGAAGCTCGTTGCTGCTGCCAAGGTCAGAAGAGCCCAGGAGGCTGTTGTCAATGGTAGGCCCTTTTCGGAGACGCTTGTCGAGGTCCTGTATAACATTAACGAGCAGCTCCAGACCGAGGACGTCGATGTTCCTCTCACCAGGGTCAGGCCAGTTAAGAAGGTCGCTCTAGTTGTTGTCACGGGTGATCGAGGCTTGTGCGGTGGTTTTAACAACTATATCATCAAGAAGGCTGAAGCTAGGATTGCTGACTTGAAGGAGCTCGGTCTTGATTACACAGTCATTAGTGTTGGCAAGAAGGGTAATTCCTATTTCATTCGCCGACCTTACATCCCGGTCGACAGGTTCCTGGAGAAAGGATCGCTCCCCACTGCTAAGGAAGCACAAGCGATAGCCGATGATGTCTTCTCGCTGTTTGTGAGTGAGGAGGTGGACAAAGTCGAGCTTCTGTACACGAAGTTTGTGTCTCTGGTGAAAGCTGACCCAGTCATCCACACCCTTCTTCCTCTTTCCCCGAAGGGAGAGATCTGTGACGTTAACGGGGTTTGTGTTGACGCTGCCGAGGACGAGTTCTTCAGGCTGACCACTAAAGAAGGGAAGCTGACTGTAGAGAGAGATACCGTGAGGACTCAGACGGCGGAGTTCTCGCCAATCTTGCAGTTCGAGCAGGACCCGGTTCAGATCCTAGATGCTTTGTTACCACTGTACCTCAACAGCCAGATCTTGAGGGCATTACAGGAGTCGTTAGCTAGCGAGCTTGCTGCTAGGATGAGTGCCATGAGCAACGCCACTGACAATGCTGTTGAATTGACGAAGAACCTCTCTCGTGTCTATAACAGAGAACGGCAGGCAAAGATCACTGGGGAAATCTTGGAGATCGTTGCAGGTGCCAATGCACTAGCCTGATGAGAAAAATTCATACGAAATCGGCCATCAAATGCAGGTAGAGTCTCACTTTGCCGTAATCTCTCTGATCTTCGGACGATGGAAAATTCATTTTTCGGTCTTTTCTGTTGGCGAAGGGCTTAGCAACATATTGCAAAATCACTTGTACACAACTATTGAATCTTTACCCGTAAATCTTATTATGATTATATGTGTTGACATTGTCATTTCGTCAAGACAATAGGCTGCCACACCTCCTTACTTCTAGATTCGAACCTCTTATCATTGTCGATATGTCTACCAACACCTCCGAGTATGTGGACAACAGTAGCATGAAGCGACCAACAGCACGAAGATAGCAAGATCTGTTCCGCGAGTCATCCAATCGCAGCGCTCTTGGAATGGCGAGCATCATTAACGGAGGATGGTTCACTGGATGTTTGGTGGTGGCCGCTGACAATCGACAAGGATGTCTTCTGGTTATCTTACATAATTGATGACAGCGTGAACCAATAGGCATATGGTATCCTAAGCAACGCAATCAAGAACTGGGGTTACTGGTGAATGATTTTCGAGCATTATGCAATGTAAAATCAATCTCGGATTCGAACCTGAGTATTGAAAATCCAACGGCACAAGGTATAAGTATGTCCACCATGATGCCCAGCAGATTTGTGCTCCTCGAAGGATCTCGTCACTCGCATACCATGAAACTGTTAAAGGCATCTAGATGGAAAAACTTCACGAGGAAAAATAAACTCTGTAAGAGCTCATCTACATAATGAACATCTTCTCAGGGAATATATTAAATCGACACGAGAATAAGTGACCGTTCTATAACACCTCCCCCCACCCATTCCACCCATGATCAGGCAACAGAAGATGGAATATGCACTTGATCTAAAGTCGGAGGGAGTGATATTGGCACGGCTCAATCGGACAGCCCGGAAAGCTTTCTTGGCAGGTGTCCGGACTCTTGGATTGAACCACACCAATATCGCCCACACTCCTAAGCAAAACTATTCGCCCGCCGCAAATGAAAATCCAAGCCTGAGAAAAAAACTCAACGAAACCACACAGAAGAGAAGAACTGGGGAATGGAGGAAAAGATGGAAGATGGGAGGGGGGTTGGGAGAGGTTTTTCTTTGCTCTTGGCTTTTGGTGGCAATTAGTGTGAGTTATTATAGGCTACGTGAATCTTAAATGGGATTAAACCGGAGAAGCTCGAGCCACAGATTGACAAAGGTTGAATGAATTGTGGTACCAAGAGTTCATGTCGGGATAAGTGACATCTCAATGTTGTACTCATGAGTATTTTACATAATGATAAGAGACGGGGCAGTCCCGACCGCATTAGGATCTCAACAGGTTGGAACACAAATTACTTCCTGATTCAGGAGGTCTGTTGGTTTGGTAAAGATTTTTTACAATCATTATGTTCTTTTGTTTTGGTTTTCAGAAGAAACATCCGGGTCTTCCTGCGGAAAAATATGGGGCCGAAAGGAAAAGGTCAGAACCTTTTCACATTTGTGGGAAATTCCATGCATTTCTTGGATGGAGTTTATTAGGTGGAGTTTGAACTCATTCTCAAGGCACTTTGAGATTCAAGGAAGTACTTCGTACGAGGAGAGGTTAGATGTTATTGCATCGTGTGTACACCACCAATATTCAATTCTGGTGGAGCTTTAAAAGACAAGAAGATTAGACCAAGTGGATTGTAGGGAAAGGTGAGAACAGAGCGGTCCCTCTCAAGAGACACGATGTCATGAAGTTGGTGTGAAGCCACCAAAGGGACATCATCAAAATCCTTTTTGCTCTATAAAGGATGAGAAAACATAATGAAACCCAATGGAATATTTTCCCAACACGGGCTTTTATCATTTTGTTGGAGGTTAGGTGGAGTATCGCGATCGCGACCTTGAGTCGAGGGTAGTAGATACGTTACTTGATTCCGTCGTGAACGGATTCTCGTGACGCGAATGTTTGGATCGAGGAAATGTGGTGTCTTTTAGTTGTGATCGATGAGGTAGGGAGAGAACCGGAGTTCGATCTGTCGATAGGGACGGAATCTAGCTTCTGACGGCCACAAGAGGCATGCTATAGCGTATCGTCCATCGCTCCCGTGTTGATTTTTGGGGGTGCCTTGATGTATGTGATCTGCAGAGGAAAAACAAAAGCAGCGATCTCTATATTCCTCAGGGAAGGCATTATATCTGCGAAACAAACAGGCTACGGACATACATATTGTTGAATTCCTTCAATCTACATGGGTCACGCCAATGTTTGCCATGGATCCCGCAGCCATGCCGATTCCGAAATGATGGTACTAAAACAGGGATCGAGATGATAAACGGAAACCGTATCGTGGATTCAAACAACCGAGAATAACATTAACATGCAACACCACAATATTACAGAGAAACACGGACACGACCTGGAAGGTAATCATCTAATGGGCGAAAGAAAGAACACGGGCATATATCATCATTTGTCAGATCACTTCTTCTGGCATTGATTCTTGATCCATTTAAAGCTGGTGGAGGTGCCCAGCTTGATCTTGTGGGCGCCGGCTGACGCGGCGGCCTTGGCCTTCTCGAACGCGGCCTTGGACTTGTTCTTCTTGTTGTGCCCAACATCCCCCGTCCTCGAATACTCATCATCGTCGATCACTCCCATCCCTCCTGGACCCCATTGATCCGCCCAGCTCGGAGCTTCTCCCGTCATCTTCCTCGGCAATGAAATCAACAGAATTCAGACAGAGAAACACTCACCCAGAACGAGATTATAATCACAACCCGAATCAATGAAGAAGATGGGTAGTTTTGTGATTGTAAATAATAATAAAAAAAAGATTAATGCCTGAAATCTCTAAAGATAGGATGTCCCTATCTTCCCCTTTCACCTACTGAATTGGCAGAAGAGAAGGAAATGGATTTGCCAACTCACAATCAATCTTCCTCCAACTTCTTAACCTCTCTCATGAAATCAACCTTGTCCTAATCTTTCATAGTATGATCAAGACCCAAAACCCCCCGAATGCAAACTTGTTTCATTCGTTGATCCCATAAATTTTGTGCATACGTGTAATTATATAATATTGTATCAATTAAAGGGAGTGTCTGGGGAGTTGGTTTATTTGATTATTGGTAATTACACCACACATGGTCGTTGCCAAACTAAGATTAGCTGGGATGGATAGCTCTACTCTAACTATTTTGATTAGTTTAGTTAGGCGTTGTATTAATGACCTGTTAATCAAGATCGTAAAGTCGATGAAATTACTAAGAATAACGTTATTTAGCTACATTTCATTATAAGCAATTTTATATCTATTCTAATAAAAATCGTATCCTCCATTTGAATTACTTTTTTCGCTTCCATATTTAACTTGTGTGTTTTTCAATTTTATCGACATTAATTTTCATTTTTCATATTTATATTCAAGTTTATATAGTAGTATATTTTTTTATTATATTTTCATGATATATCTGAGAAATATAACCCAAACATTGTTTAGTCTATAATTACAACTCATAATTCAAATTATTGGGTTGTGAGTATTGGTAATTTTACAATAACTTAATCAATAATAATAATAATAATAAAATGAACACCTCCTCAGCTTCTCATAGCTTGGAATGGAATCATTTGCAAAATTTCAGAGATAAAATCGAAGCATCAGTCAAAGTAGTTTTCCTCTGCTTCTCACAGTTTTCAAAAGATAAAAAATCGAAGCATCAGTCAAAGTAGTTTTTCGTTGACTGTTCGGCGGTCTTCCAGTCGCCGTGTTTTCTGACGACAGTCGGGAGGCAGCTGAGGGGTTGTGTTTTCTGACCCAAAAACACAAGCCCTCCACCACTGTTTGTTGTTTATTGTTCCTATGTTGTCTGTTGGTTTATGCGCTTTCCAAATCCAAGGGAGGCAACGAACGTGCTGCCCAACAATTTACTCCGCTCTCACCTACCACCTAAATCCTTCTCGCTTCCCTTCCTTTGTGGTTCTTACCCGTGGGACCCATTTCCGCCGGGTTTCGATTTGCCCCTGGTTTTTGACCAATGCCCAGTTGTTCTCTTGCCTCCGGACAACCTCCCTGGTACTTGCATTGGGTAAAATTTTGGAAATTGAGGGAGTTTGGAGGGTTAAGGGGTTGGGTTGCTTGGTGGGTCTGATGGCTCTGAACGGGTTTTGTCCTGTCTGGGGGTGTGGGAAGATGTTTGAGAAGGGGGTGATGCTGGGAGTTGTTGGCCTTGATGGTGGGAGGAAACGTGGGTTCGGTTTGAATCTGGGGCGGAGGGAGGAGGAGGGTTGCTGTCATGGGGTTAGAGTGTTGGGGCAGAGCGCTATCACGCCTGTGGAGGATGGGAAGAATCAGAACCCCAGTTTGGAGTCTGAGGGTGATGTTGGTGATGGTGGCGGTGGCGGTGGGCAGGTTGACGAGGCCAAGGTTTTCCACAGGGACTTGAGCTTGCTTCCTAGTGAGTTTCATCTCATTATGGTACCGAGTTTTGGTTTCTTTGTGATGCTGTTTACCTGAGTGTACTTTCTTTTGGAATATGATGATGATATACTCAGGAAGAAGATTGCTTCTTTTGTTTCGTTTTCTTGATGAGCCTGCTTTAGCTAATCCAGTTCTGTTTCTGCTGATGTTTAACTTAAGATTGTACTCGGGATTGTGTCTCTTATTTGCACCTCCCTCATTTCAATGTTTCTTCTCTGTTCTTACTTGGTGGACCCTAACACTGGTAATGTGATTTCAAAGATGGGCAGAATAAGGGTGATAGTTCTGTTCATAGTGGATCGATTGGTGTTTTTTCTTCTATTGCCAATTGCATGACTCGGCAAAAGTAAAATGATTCATTGTAAGGAAAACCCTGTCTCATTCTCATTGTGGAGCAATGCCTGATTCTGAACATACTGGATAAGCAGACGCGCCTTCCATAAATTGCCTGTTGGCAATTATTGATCACAGATTGGTGAAGTCGAATAGTTACTTGTAAGTTGGCTTATTAGGGGAAATGCTTATGAACGGTGATCAGATGCAATTGACAAGCTTTAGGAAATGAATTGACGGGACTATCTGGTCTATTTGCATCCTTCCTCATTGTCTAAATTTTCTCAAACAGAATGCCGAGAAAGCTCTTTGTTGACTAAATTGAATGTATAAATTGCAGAACCATTGTCAGCGACTGATCTCAGTTCTATCCCGCGTGATGGTTCTAAAGTCCGAGTTGCCTATCAGGTATATAGAGTGTAAATTGGGAACTAAAGAAAAAAGCTTTTTGGTATTATAAAGATATACCCCTCTTTTCCTTTTTCCTGCCAAGAGTGCTTTTCCGAGCATATCTTCACTGTGTAATCAAATTCAAATGAAGGGTGTGCCTGGTGCATATAGCGAGGCTGCCGCTCTGAAAGCATACCCTGGGTGTGAGACTGTCCCCTGCGATGAATTCGAAGCTGCATTCAAGGTTCTTGTGTTTCCATGTAGTAAATTTTTCAAGAACATCCTCTTACAATTAGCTGAACAATTGTGAACGATTTCCCCAGGCAGTCGAACTGTGGTTAGTCGATAAGGCAGTCTTGCCCATAGAGAATTCTGTTGGCGGAAGCATCCATCGCAACTATGACCTACTTCTCCGGCATAGACTGCATATAGCTGGGGAGGTGCAGTTGCAAGTTAACCATTGTCTGTTGGGTTTGCCCGGCACAAAAAAGGAGGAATTAACACGTGTATTAAGTCATCCACAGGTAACCCATGTCTATGTAACCAATGTTTGCAAAATCGTCCAAGGATGAAACTAAAACATTTTGTTCCTGCCTTCTTGCAGGCTCTTGCTCAATGTGAGATGTCCTTGATGGCGTTACATGTTGTCAGAGTCAGTACTGAAGACACCGCCGGAGCAGCTCAGGTGAAATTTTAGATAAAAAAAACCACCACCATTTCTTCTGTCATGACCAGATACTCATATAATGTAGGAATAGATCGTGGCGTCCAATGGCCTTAGAGATACTGGAGCAATTGCAAGCTCCAGAGCAGCGGAGATATATGGACTTGAAATTATTGCCGAAAATATTCAAGTAAATATTTTTGGGAGGATAAATTTCTGAGAAACAGTGACTCATTGTACTGATCTGTTAAATGTATCTTTTCGATCAGGACATTGTACTGATCTGTTAAATGTATCTTTTCGATCAGGATGACGACGACAATATTACGCGCTTTCTTATACTTGCACGGGATCCAATTATTCCGGGAACTGACCGACCCCACAAGGTATTTATCGCTGTAATTGAGTGCTGCTCTTGTCAAAACAAAATATCTCTTTCCACAGACACTGGTTTTTCTTTTCTTTTTCATTAGACGAGCATCGTTTTTACTCTGGATGAAGGACCAGGTGTCTTGTTCAAAGCCCTCGCCGTGTTTGCTTTGAGGGATATAAATTTATCAAAGGTAGTGAATTTGTTCCCTTCGTAATTTTGTTTCTAACTCAAGCAAAGGTACTTATAGTGATCACTTTTCTTGTACGAGCTCAGATTGAAAGTCGTCCGCAGAGAAACCGTCCCTTGAGGGTCGTGGACGATTCAAACAAAGGGAGTGCCAAGTAATTTACTTTTTCCACAGTTCTTATTGGAATCAGTTCATGTTTTTTCATCCTAAACTGTCGCGGACCGTTGATGTATTGCAGGTACTTTGACTATCTTTTCTATATAGACTTTGAAGCTTCAATGACTGAGCCCCGAGCCCAACACGCCCTTGGACACCTGCAGGTACCCATTATGCATATTTATTGTCAGCACCTTCTTTCTCCCAGGATATCCCAGTATTTTATCTCAATGCACCAAAATTTGTTCGGTTAGGTGCTCAGGGCAGTCACCTTTGCTGTCCTGATATGTCCAACCCATCTAACAGTGGCATCAGATTCATTTCATGATTGACATTTTTGTTGTTTTCAGGAATTTGCTGGGTTCCTCCGAGTCCTGGGCTGCTATCCTAAGGATGTTCCATAAGTTGATTGTCCGATGCTCCTCATTGCTATTACACTTCATCTTAGACCAGGATTTTCCGCTACCCCTTTTCATCTTGCTCCTCAAGAAGCTGGGGGAGGTACATAATCTGTACTTATTACACAATGCGTGCTGTGTCCTAGGGAACCTTAGATTTTGTTCATGATTGGGATCATATTCGTATTATTTCTTTTGATACTTTGATGCTGTCCAATGGAGTGTCTACCTTGTGGAATTTAGGATCTCTGATAGCCCTTGTTTCCTTATGAAGTCCACCCGGCATTTATGAGTATGAATAATACCTTGTTGTTAGTACCGGTGGATGCACTCATGGAATCAATGGACGTGCTTCTTTTTTTTTTTTTTATCATTCTTCAGTTTCCGATCCATGCATGCAAGTCATGGAAATCTGCTTGAAGAAGCAACACCGGAGATGTATTGTGCGGGGGTTCCGGATCTTGGGTATCATCCGTATTCATATCATTGTCCTTGCCTCAGATGAGGCCTTACCGATGAATCGATGTTGCCACCACCTCCATATGTGATCTGGTTATCGTTCTTCTGCACCCAGTTGACCTCACTGCCATCAGTGGTTAGAAATTGCTTCTCCGGCTGCCAATCTAGACCACTTTGTCCCGTCAACGGCAGATTCCGATCCTCGCTATGCTGGCTACTATGCCTCTCCTCATTGGGACGAAAACGCTAGAGCCTCATCCTCCACTTGTCTGGCCACACTCCTCCCGTGTTGCATCCACAGGGTGTGTACTCCATGACACCCTTGAGGCTTGTGGTCCCAGCCTCTGTACCGGACGATCTGCAGGATATCTTCAACAGCAGCTCCTGCTCTCTCCAGAAGACTTCCGATTTAGTATAATCTGCGGACTTGACCATTAGTACTTTCGCTGAACCAAGTGCTGTGACGAGACAGTCGCATAGATCTTCCCCTGGTTGCCTGTCCCAGGGTCAAGCTCGGTCTGATATGTTTGCAATGTTGTCACAAACATCACATCCGTTTTCCTTCCATCATATTTTGTAGAGGCAATAGCGAAGGAAACTTAGTGAGAAACAGTTCGGTTCGAATCCCGACTAAGCTATTTGTAGCCGGGAAGACAGCTGGGGCATTGTTAGTAGCATTCACAAAAACGAGGACAACACAATCTGCAGCACGGGCATCACCCACGAGGGCTCGCGTTGCTCAAGCTGTTCGGGAGTTTAATGCTTCCCATGAGTAACAGAAGAGTCTGTTCTCCACATGTCATTGGGGCCATTGCTCAGACCTTCCTGAACAACCAAACACCGGCTCCGATCCCAACTGCTCCTGCCGCTATCACTGTCCCGGTTGATGTTTGTCCCAAAACCAAACTTATTAAATAGATTGATTAGTTATGAACATATATAAGTTATAGGGTTTAGGGTTTTTGTTCACCTGCAATCATCCCACTTCTAATGTGCCCTAAGAACCCTGTAAGAAATCACATATTCATAAAGTCACACAAAACAGAGAAAGATAGCAAAAGTTTGATCGATTACGCGGATTTATGGTCATCTAAAAAATTAGTGAAAAAGAAAACGTACCCGTATTCATCATGCCGTAAACTAGAAGAAAGAAATTTAAGCGACGTACATCTTCTTAACTTTCCCTTATTAGAATACAATATATAATGTCTCCCTTATAAAAAGTCAATTTTGCCCATAATGAAATAAAACTTGGAAGGACAGAGGAATACATCTAGCTGTAATTTATCGTAACCTATGTCATATCTATTAATGAACCATAGATTATAAAGTAGCCTACACCCAGTCGTTAACCACATCATATAATAGAGATGCGCATATCCCAATAACTTTCATGATCACGATACTTTAGTGGGATTTCATGCATTGTCTTATGTCTATAAAATATACTTTAATAAAAATAAAATAAAATAAACGGTAATATAAAATTATGCAATTAATGGCGGCCCAAATAAGAAAACTTCCAACACCTCCCACATGCAAACATAAGTGAGCAATGAGGTTGTTACAACATTATCTCGATTGTTACATAGAATAAGAGTGGAAGGTGCAGGTAGAACTATCGTTGCAATGAGTGGTTGAGTCTCCGTTGTTGCATAGACAAAGAAAACTATCTGTCTGTGTATCGAGCTGGTGTTCCTCCTGTAGCTCGAGAAGTACCTCGGCATCATCTGGAGCGATTTGGTAACTATCGGGTAATATGAGCAGCAGGAACTGCCCATCTTTGCCAAGCCGCATCTAGGGAGGTGACTGCATTGGTAGCTCAAGCTGGCGTAGGACAAGTCACACAGGTCAGGGTACCGGCTGCAGAACACGGGCCTTGACTCGACAACTCGTCCTCCCTGCAATGAAGAAGAGATAGTCGTGGTTGTGCTTCGCTCCGGAAGCGGGCGTCGAGACTAAATAGAAGAGTGGAGGGTCAAAACTAGAGAAATTTTGGTTTATATTATATATTTCAACAGGCCTAAAGCCGAACCTATTTTTGTCACAAGAGTTTTGCTTGTATTGATTTAAACACGTTATCTTATCTTAAAAGTTACTAGGTGAAAGCTTGATTTATATCGTATAGTTTTTAACGGAACGCGTCCTGAGTTGTAAGACGTCAGTGCGAGGAGGTGACTAGTACGGGCTTCCACATCCGTCGTCGTGCCGAGGGGGGTCCCGTTCGAATAAGCCCATTAAAGAGGGCCAGGTTCTGAATGGGCCCAAGCAGAAGATAAACGACCCCTTTCCTTCAATAAACAAAAAAGTCAACCTAACCTTCCTTCCTTTCTCTGTTTGGCCTCTTTTATATATAAAAAACAAATGTGATGCATGAGGTCGTCAAGGTTAATTAAAAGGAAGACTTGGGGCTTTTTATCTTGAATTTATCGAGTTACAAGATTAAGGTCGTCAAAAATCTGTGGTGGGAACTCAAACCGCGAGAACTTGCGAGGCAAGTGACTCGAAACTTCGTGTGAGGTGGCCGTGGAATTTCGGCAGCACCTCGTAGGCTGTTCGCTATTCTTCTTCTTGTTATATACAAGACTTTGAATTCGGTGATGTAGGGTTGTTGGTTGGGGGTGGGGGGAGAGACAAAAATGGTTTGGTAGTCTCCATTCGCTGGAGTCAAACTAAAATATTATCTATTCTGTTCAGGCCGGGTCAGGTGTAGGTGTGTATGTGGAAGAAATCGTCCTCCCTTCCTTACCCATCCTTTTCTACGTGATTAGGAGGAGGAATCCATAACATCTTATCGAAAAGCTCTTGAAAATAAAAATATATAATATGTTACGTTTTCATCATCGACATGTTATATCGTAAATTCCTTCCCTTTTGCTTTGGTCGGGTAGTACGGAAGGCATTAGGTTGCGATACATGGCATCATATTGAGATATCTAATTAAGTGGTTCTGTATTATTCATCTCGTGCCCTCCCTCATTGTCAACATAATTTTAATTTTACACGACAGTCCCGAAAACGACGTTAGTCGTCGTCGTGTGTTTGCTGAAGCTTTCGCCAAGACCCTCTCCCTCCCCCCCCTCCTCTAGTTTTCCAAGACTCAAAAGTTCCAACCTTGACGTGCAATCCTTTGAAGAGAACAGTTTTTTGGTCGATTCTCGGGACAAACTCCCCGGTCGCCCCCTCGACCAACTACCTCGAAAGCAACGGACAAACGATCAACCGGCTCGAGGGGATAATCCTCAGGGCGTGGTGAGAAGCCTTCTTTCATTCACCAAAAGCTATGAGCTGTTAATAATATTATTTGAATAGTTCAGTTAGGAGGTGATCGTAATGAAATAAAATAAAAAATAAAATAATCATAAACAGGATATTAATTTATCCCTAATCTATACGATTAATTAAGCCATCCATCTAAAAAGTCAATAATTCTTCTGGGAAGTTTCTCGTGGATTTGAAAGTGCGAATCCCTGATGTTTGTGTTTGTGTTTGTGTTTTATACTTCAATTTTGTTCAGGGGTAGGACGGTTCGATGACTAATCCCAACCCTTTTAATTTTTTTTTTTAAATTAATACATCCCGTTTCTTGCGGATCAAAGCAAAAGAAAATATAAAAGACCCAAAAACCATCACCCCAAAAATAATAATAATTTATTTTTATTATTGCCTGTCTTCTCCTACCCCTCCCTCCCTCCCTCCCAAAGATAAATAAAAATGGACGCCCAGATGTCTGTCACGCATGTTTATCGACCGTCGTCATGCGAAGACAATTGATATGATCTGTGAAAAAGACAAAAGTATTAATTGGATCTTTCTTTCATATTCGTTCACATACAACAAATTTCATCGAGCTTCTGTGCGGCAACTAAAGCCATGTGGGTGTCGTCTTCTTTCCTGTCAACCTCCGAATCCTAGTCAACAACTCTTGCCCTGTTGATTTGATTTTCGTCTTTCTTTTTACATCTTTCAGTTGTCCGCTTGCTGTAATTTTCTTTTATAAGTGTAATAATCAAATCCCCAGACTGTGTAGATAAGTTGCTGTAATCTTATCTTTTTGAACGAGGAAGTGACGCCGGATTCTTAGCTCAACTACTCCCCTCCCCCCCCCCCCCCCCCCCCCCCCCTTCATCTAATTGACTTAAAGGAGATATTAGAGAAGATGTACGAGTAATAGTAATAATAATACCAAGAGCCGGTGGCGTGTAGTTTGGTATAAATAATTGGTCGGTCCACTTATTTAATCAAACATTTGGACCATCTCCCCACCGCCACCGTTAACCGACGGAGATTTCCTCTCAAATTTTTGTTAAATGAAAATAGTTCTTTCTTCCTAACCCTTCCTTCGCTTTCTTCGTACCCCCCGAATCGATTATTCCTCGTCGAGAGAGGGGATGGATAAGAAAACAAACCCACACACACAAAACCCCACCTTTTAATGAATAAAACCACTTGGTTCCCTGTGTTAAAACCCCCCCCCCCCCCCCCCCCCCCCCCCCCAAAAAAACAAAACAAAACTTCGTTGGCTACACGTACATTTGACCATGTTTCTCCCCAGTTATAGTGTCGTACAAGGAATCGAGGGTTTCTCTTAGAAAATTGATTGTTGTTATGATTTCGACAAGTCGATGGATATGACATGTTATTCCTCTGACCACGTGGATAACGTGATCAAAACGACTGAAATGTGAATGGTGGTTGCCTTACGGAACAGGCGAAGTCGGGCACGATTTGAATATGCCCCGGATGAAATTTTCCTTTGTGACGAAAAATGGCAAATTTTTGTCCACACATGCTTTGGTAAGGAATTGGAAAAACAGGCCACTCTTCTTCTTCTTCTCCTCCTCCTCGTTTTTTTGGTTTTATTTCTTCATATTCTAGTGGGTCGCTGCTAAAAGTTTTTGGTCAATTCATTAAAGGGGAGGCATTCCCACCTAAAGGAACACGCCTTTGAAGTGTTCATTCTCGTAGGTTGTAGACACACTTACGGATGTCAGTGCGTATTTGACATGTTCATATGTATAAATACATCTCAATCGTCTGTTTATATTTGTGTGGATGAGTATAGTATAATTGAACGAATATCGAAACTCTTGATATATTTTATCTGTGTGGGCAAGTGAACGAAAGAGGGGGGGGGGGGGGGGGGTTTGAACAGGGCTTAGTTTGTTCAAGTTGGATTTTGGAATGGTTGGAGGAAGAGGAGGGAAAGGTAGTCACGTTTGTGGAGAAGTCTTTGTGTACAACTGGGGATTAGGAGAGGCAGGCAGGCAGGCAGGCGTGATAAATAATATTTAAGAGAGTTAGGCCGGTTGTTTCCCTATTTCTTTGACCTAAATTTATGGTGTGGGGAGAAGAATTATAGTCCGTCCATTCATCCAGTCTCCCCTACCCCCAGGTGACGTTATGCAAAAATGTAGAATGGTAATACGCCAGGCCGCCACTCTTTCTTTCTCATTATTCCCAATAACACATCAAAGATTTCCTCATTGACTTTAAGACAAGCATTTATATTTTATACACGAACAAAGGGGGACGTGAGAAATCTTCCCTCACGTGGAACGCGCCGCACAATTCGGAAAAAAACCTTCATTTTTTTAATTAATTTATTTTTATCTTACTTTGTATATGATGGAACGAGTCAACCTCCTTGATTGACTGGGACTCAACAACACCCCACCACTTCCAACCCATCCCAGAGATCTATAACTTAATTAATCGCGTCTTGTTCTTGATGTGTTAGTTAGTCGTCAAAATTCAGTAGAGTAGCGTCGTAATCCAAAGCATATCAGCAAAAGGAAAGAAAGAAACACGTCCTTCCTTTTTGGTCTTAATTGGGGTGGAGATCGTCTTCCCTTTTGCCTTTTTAAGCTCTCCAACTTCTTCCCTCCCAAAGAGACTCTCCTCATTTGTTTACACAACAAACACCACCACCCTCTCCCTCTCCCTCTCCTTCTTCCAGAAAGAACCATTCTGTATGGACAAGGGTTGGGGTCTCGCCATCGACTCCGATTCCCTAGGGTTTTTCTCCACCTTCCCCAAGGAGAGGATGTTCCCCTCGGCCGACACTGGGGAGGCCGCCAGGGTCACGGTCGCCGAGGTGGATTTCTTCCGCCGCGATGTTAATGATAGGAAGCTTACCGACAAGGAGGGGCTTCGTTCGCGATCTATGGTCATCAAGAAGGAGGACGATCTCAATGGAGGATCCGACGACTTGCGTCCTGCCGTCAATGTAAGTTTAGTCCGTCTTGTGTTGCGGCTCATTGAATTGGTCCTTGGATTGATCTTTTAAATTGTTTTTTTTCTTATCGTTATTTTGATAGACTGGTTTGCACCTCGAGATGGCTAATGCCAGGAGCGATCGGTTGACGGTGGCAAGCAAGTCATTTTCTTCCGATTTGGAAGACAAGAGAGGTCAACGAGAGGTGAGAATTATTACATCCCTTATCAGTTCCAACTGTTCTGGGAATTCTGTTTTCTTTTTTCTTTTTTGAGAAAATCTATGAAATATTGTACTCAGCTAGCTCAAATGCAAATCGAGCTCCGAAGAATGAATCTCGAGAACCAGAAGTTAAGGGAAACATTAGGACAAGTCTCGAGCAGCTATAGCACGTTGCAGATGCACATGACAATGTTGTTACAGCGGCAGCAGTTTCCGCGGCAAAGTGACGGATCTGAGGATTTGCAAGACCGAGCGGTACTTTATCATTAAAATTGGTTCTCGTCCACATTGAATCAGAGGTGGTATCGTGCAATGACTTACAACTGGACGATTTGTTTATTAGGACAAAGCCGTTCCGAGGCAATTCCTTGATTTGGTCCCAGTGAGCTCAGCTCAAGGTGGTGATATTTCGAACTCCTCGTCAGAGGAGAGGACCCAGGAGCTTTCAGGGTCTCCCTTGAATGCAGCAGAAGTCGAATCGGGTCAAAAGGATGGATCTGTTGACGTCCGAGAGAGTAAGAGGATAAGGCTTGAAACTCTAGATTCGGAGGCTCCGAAATTGGACTCCTCAAGAGGTGTCGTGGACCGGGCTGCTGCTACGGAAGCCACCATGCGCAAGGCTCGTGTCTCGGTTCGAGCTCGATCGGAGGCTCCCATGGTGAGTTTCGGCCATGATCGATGTTAAACAGAAGCTATTGTTTTAGCTCATTTTTTTGTTTTATTGAACATTTTCAACCGTTAATATGATGAAGATATCGGATGGATGCCAATGGAGAAAATACGGACAAAAGATGGCCAAGGGAAACCCTTGTCCGCGCGCCTATTATCGCTGCACCATGGCCGTCAGTTGCCCAGTACGCAAACAGGTACGTAATCTCATCGGCCCTGATTCATCGCTGCTGGTGATCTCATAGTAAACGTTAGTTTTCCTGTGGATTGTTCTTATAAAAATTAATATGATCATTTTGTGCCTAGGTTCAACGTTGCGCAGAAGATCGGTCGATTCTGATAACAACCTATGAAGGGAACCACAACCACCCGCTTCCGCCAGCAGCCATAGCTATGGCGTCGACCACGAGCTCGGCTGTGAACATGTTGCTGTCGGGTTCGATGTCAAGCTCCGACGGCGTCATGAACCCGAATTTACTGGCAAGGTCAATCCTACCTTTCTCTTCGAGCATAGCAACCATCTCGGCTTCCGCTCCATTTCCCACTGTCACTTTGGACCTCACTCAGCAAGCACCAAGTCCACTACAGATGCAAAGGCAGCCGCAACATCAGCTCCCCGTGTCCTCAGCTGCCACAGCCGGGCACCCGACTAGCATCTCAACCCATAATCTACCTCATATCCTCAGGCAAGGCGTGATGTACAACCAATCCAAATTCTCCGGCCTTCAAATGTCCCACGACTCGGTTTCCCCTTGCGTTTTAGGCAAGAACGGACCGCAGCCGCCGTCGGGCTTTGCCGATACAGTGAGCGCAGCCACCGCTGCAATCACCTCCGACCCCAATTTCACCGCAGCCCTAGCTGCAGCCATATCTTCGATAATCAGCGGCATGGATCCCGCCAATAACGGTCCTGCCAACTCCTGCGGAACGAACCCAAAGAGCAGCAACAGCAACAACTCCTCCGTGCCGAGCAGCGGCAAGGCCAACAGTTTCTCGGGGCACTAGATCTCGTTCATTTTGGATATTTTGTTGGTGATTTACATGTCCATACGGAGAACACACACGAGAAAACCATTCTTTCATCATTTCTGTTTGGAACCTTCTTTATCACCTTACACATTCGAGTTCCAATCAAACCCTCAGGGGAGGTTTCAATTCAACCTTGTCCACTCCCCTACACGAACGTGCAAAGATAGTAAGGTTTCTGTCGGAGAGAAGGGGTCCACGCGTCAAGCAGACAAGCTTTTTCCAAACCAACGTTGTCAACGATTTCGGCGCCAACTTTTTGACACGTCTTGATTTTGAAATAGTTGAGGTGACGTAGACTTTTCGAGAGGCTTTGCTGACAATTTCATCACGGAAATTTATAGCATTCCCGAACACGATTGTAAAGAAAATTTGGATCCACAAAACACTCCGATAAATTTCCGACAAAAGGAATAACTCTTTTATGTTAAAAAAAAATTATTATTCATGATGAAATGTCAAGTATCATGTTGATGCGCGTCGTCAACGCAACAAAAATAAATCCCCGTTCACACAAACTAAGCAGTAAGGGCAAACAAGGGTCGATCCCACATAGAATCAGTATCAATTAAGTCTTATAACGTCAAATTCGATAACCAAATTCAAGGTCAAGTGAACAAATTAAGTGATGATAGTTAAACTAACAGCAAAGTGAATCGAATTACCAATAAGAATGAAAGATCTAGGACTAGCGATTTCCCCTCATGACTTATGCTCTCATATCCCCTCTTCTTATTACTATTGAATTTCATCGGTTGTTAACTGTAGGCCGCTAATCTCTCCCCATAACCCTCTCGGATATCCGGGAACGTACCCCCATGTATCAAATTCTCTACTCTATGTCTAGGCAAAGAACTAGTGGAGGCCCTTTACGATTTAACCCTACTTTGATTACCCAAGGTGCACGGTATTTCTACTCTCACACTAAAACCCGGTCTCTCGACTCGAAGGTTCCTTAGGTTATCCTAATCCCGATCTGACCTAGGCTACCCTCTCGAGTCTCCCTAGATGATCAAATCAATATCAACAGTTGATCAGGCTGCTAATACGCATTAAACACGGAATTGGATAAACAACCGATGGAAATTCAAATCATAATAAAGAAAGGTTCAACAATTACAAAAGAACACGAGGTTCCATCGTCGTCCTAGAACAAAGAAATTAGTTCATAGCGTTGCAACACGAAAGCCAGATTAAAGATGAAAGCATAGTTGAAATCTAAAAGAAAAAGGTAAAAGAATTTGCAATTCTCCGCCGGCACCAATCTCCTGTCACGAGCTTTTTGCCGTCAAAGAGAAACCAATTCCCCCACCCAACCCTAGTACGCCTTAAGTTTTAGTATTTATACTAGGGAATAACTAAAGTACCTAAATAGAAATAAATAAAGAATCTAAGAATTCGGAGGGGAGGAGATTTTCTGGTTCTGCCGCAGCTGCGAGGAAATCTTCCGCAGCTGCGAACTTCAATGTGGTGTGCTCCATTTGGCTTCTTCGCAGCTGCGAGGAAATCTTCCGCAGCTGCGGAAGTCTCTGTGGTTGCGAACTTCCTCTTGCCCGCAGCTGCGTCGAGACTCTCCGCAGCTGCGGAGGTCTCTGTGGTCGCACTCCTCGCTTCCTTCTCACAACTCTTCCTTCCTCTCTTCGTTGTTCCTCATTTCATCTTCAATTCCCTACACGAACAATAACGAACGTGAGGTAACACAATTCAGCTTGAAACATCCGATCTAAACACCTAGAACGACGGAACTAACTCAAATCAAGGCACAAATGTGATCATTTAACTCTACTTTCGTAGAGTTATCACACCCCCAAACCTATCTTTTGCTAGTCCTCGAGCAAAACAAAACCAAAACAAAACGAAAATGTAACCAAACAAAATAAACAAATCATAATTGATACTCCCCAGTCTCACCCAAGTCTTCCGAACTCGAATTGTCGTTAACAACTCTCAGCTAAGGCCGCACACCTATTTTAGAGGTAGACTTCGTTCAAGGCTAGCACGCACGGGTTTTGTAGTTCTTATAAAACTTGTTCCCTCAATTTGCACACCTCACGTTGTCAACCCCACATTCTCAAATCTTTCATAGCCATCAAGTACTTTTCTAGACTCAACTCTCCTCACCTTCTCAACTAATTCGAGGTCTTTCTTTTCATCTCATTTTTCTCTTTTCATTTGGTTACACGATTCTAAATGCTCATCAATTCCCGCAAACGCTCGTGTAACAAGTTCTCAGTCAGTGACTCCCGGTCCAAACGGACCAAGGCACTAGGTGATAAAGCACCCCTCGGATGAGAACTCGAGCCGCAAAGAAGACTCACACCACAAGCACATATTCAAGCTCAAAATCGATTTTGTTCTTTCTCTCTTTTACTTTTTACTCTTTTCTAGCTTGAATAGTGGTGCTCAGAACCTTGGCAACCGTTTTCTTTTCTTGCTCTTCTCTTTTTTTTTTTTAACCTGAATTTCGTCTCCAAAGGATGAGTCGAGTGCCTACACTTTTCCTTAATGACTATGCTTTTAAAGAGACTGTAGAGTTGACGCTGCTTAGTTAGCTTCCTATCAGGAACAACATAGATTATTTTTTTTTTCAAGAAATTAGGCATGCTTACTAGACCTAATTCCTCCTCTGCCTTAAATGTGCGACCCTAAATCATCCTCCTAGAATCCGACTCTTCTAATTCGAAATCCTAAGGTTTAACTGAGGGGCATCGACTCAAAGAAAATAACAAAAACAAAACGAAAAATAGACTCAGAAGCATGATCAAGCTGACATAAATAACAAGCAAAAGCAATCAATTCATAAAGGATAACATCAACACCCCCAAACCTAAATCCTGACACGACCTCGTGGCAGGCTGTATCTCCAACAGTGCATGAGATAGATGAAAGTAAAGATAAGAGAGATACAACCTGGCACATGTCCGGTTGAATTCAGGATCCTCTCCCTGATGGCAGGCTAATCGGACTCCGAGTCGGAGTCAACATCTTCATCCTCCGCCGGGCTGGTTTCTGCATCTTCCATAGCAGCATCACTCCATCCCATGGGTCGATCCCATCCCAGTGGGTGGTAGACTGGTTGATGCAACGCGTTGAAGTCTACTCCAAAGGATGGCGCGGCCTGACGGTTGTACTCCATCTGATGTCGGATGAATTCCATGGTGTATTGCTGGAAGGCTCTAGTTTGCTGCTGAGCGTCCCTGGTTTGCTGCATGAATTCCTGCATCTGGGCCCACCGTTCTTGCTCGGAGGGCATAGCGCTCGCAGTGGCTGGACGAGGGCGAGAGGAGGCGCCTCCCTCCCTTGCGCTAATCCTGTCTAGCGATTGATGGTCTAGAGGCTGGCCCGGGGGACAAAGCTCCTCCGTCCTGTCAAACTGCACACCTGCTTTGATACATAATTCAGAAATAAGACAAGGGAACCACAAACCTCGTGCGTCGTCCAAACAACGGTGGATCATCCAATTCAGCAGCCTGCCCACATCAATAGGCATCTCCTCCATGATACAGTAGATGAGCGCCGCTCGATCCCTGGTGATCTCGCTCGTGTTTTTGCTGGGGATAAGCCGGGTGGCTACAAATAAGGCCCACATGCGTGCTTCGGTGGTCAAATTGCTGCCGTGGAGTCTGAGGGGGTCCCGGCTTCTTGTCAATTTCCATTGGGATCCTGGCTTAGCAATTCGCGCAATAACTGCGTTACTATCAAAACGATTATTAAGATAATCGAAATATGCCTCAGTGTTGTAAACAGGGAGGCCATAAAATGTGGAAATCACTGATGCACCAAACTTAACCTCCCTGTCTCGAACTCGAATACTTTGCCTATCCCTGTCCAGGGTATGCACGTTTGCATAAAACTCCCTGACCACCGGGACGACGCCCCGCTTTATCGTTGTACTAAAACGAAGCCACCCTAGACGTTCTAAACGCGCCCTGTATTCAACCAAATCGGGATGCGTGGTATCGAATACCCGCTCAGCGATCAGCGGTCGTTTCATGGACCGTTGGTACGCCGCCGACGATTCATTCATAACGGCCTTATCCTTCCCTGCCGTTTCCTTCCCTTTCCTTTTCCTAGAACTAGAGACACCGGTCGTAGTGTGTTGCTTGGGCGCCATCGCCAACTACGCTATTCTAAGAACTAAGGCAACTATTGAATCACCGGGTGAACAACGATGTGGCCGCACGCAAATCACCGATAGGACTAAGGGATGAGGAACTTTCCTGATTGTCGCAGCTGCGGGAGAGTGTGGCACCGGAGAGCGGATCTGCAGTGGATGGACGCACAAGGGAGGAGGAGGAGGGCGTCGGAGATTGACGCAGGAGTAGCCGGCGAGTTGGGAGGTGTAGCCGTCGCAGCTGCGTCCTGAGAAATGTGGGTGAGGAACTGAATTAGGGTTCGCCCCCTTTTTATTTTGTCTGAAATTTCGTCCTCACGCAGCTGCGAGAATTCCCTCCGCAGCTGCGAGACTCTCTGAGGGTCGCAGGTTACATGTCTCTCGCAGCTGCGAGAATTCCCTCCGCAGCTGCGAGACTCTCTGAGGGTCGCAGGTGTATGCGCCTTCCGCAGCTGCGAGAGATGTCCTCGCAGCTGCGAAACTTACTGCCTTCCGTTCCTCCGCAGCTGCGATCTACTTCTCCGCAGCTGCGGACCTTACTGTGGATGCTACCTCATTTTCTTTTTCCGTCTTTTTCATGGACATGCTTCTTGATCTACTAACAAAGACAAATAAGAGATTAAACATAACTAAATATCGGGAATAAAATGAAAAGACTTGGGTTGCCTCCCAAGAAGCGCCTTAGTTTAGAGTCGATGGCTCGACTTTCGCACGATTTTACGCGTCTTGGAGTCGCGTGGAAGTAGTTCCTCGCTCAAGTGGCTCTCCATGATAGTGCTTGTGGCGCTGGCCGTTGACCTTGAACGTGGTCTCCGAATCATTCGACTGCAACTCTACAGCACCATGAGGAAACGTTCTGGCCACTTTGAACGGTCCGGACCATCTCAACTTCAATTTGCCTGGAAATAACCGCAAACGTGAGTTGAAAAGTAGTACATACTCACCTGGCATAAATGTCCTGTTAAGGATGCGGCTATCATGCCATTTTTTCGTCTTCTCCTTGTAGATAGATGCATTCTCGTATGCCCGATGACGAAGCTCCTCCAACTCGTTCATCTGCAAAAGGCGAGCCTCACCTGATCGGGTTGCATCGAAATTCAGGTGCTTTAGAGCCCAGTATGCCTTGTGCTCGAGTTCCACTGGGAGATGACAAGCCTTGCCAAAAACGAGTCGGTATGGAGACATCCCGATCGGTGTTTTGTATGCTGTCCTGTACGCCCACAAAGCATCGTCCAGTTTTAACGACCAATCATTTCGTGTTGTACTTACCGATTTTTCAAGGATGCGCTTCACTTCACGATTGGAAACTTCGGCCTGTCCGCTGGTCTGTGGGTGATACGCTGTGGCCACCTTGTGCTTCACGCCATATTTGCTTAACAGTGCATTAAACTGACGATTGATGAAGTGTGTACCCTCGTCACTAATGATAGCGCGTGGAACACCGAACCTAGTGAAAATCTGTTTCTGCACAAACTTGACAACCACTTTAGCCTCATTAGTGGGGGAAGCAATTGCTTCCACCCACTTGGAAACGTAATCTACTGCTACGAGGATGTACTTGTTACCGTTCGATGGGATGAGGGGTCCCATGAAGTCGATGCCCCAAACATCAAAAAGTTCAACCTCGAGGATGTTCTGCAGGGGCATTTCGTTTCTCCGTGATATGTTCCCTGTTCTTTGGTACCTATCACAATGAAGAACAAACTGATAGGCATCCTTAAAAATAGTCGGCCAGTAGAAACCTGACTGGAGAACTTTTGCGGCTGTTCTATCTCCTCCAAAGTGTCCTCCGTAGGGGGATGCGTGGCAATGGGATAGTATGTCCATGATTTCAGATTCCGGCACACATCTCCTGATCACCTGATCTGCACACTTTTTAAACAGAAATGGTTCGTCCCAAAAGTAGTGACGAACGTCATGAAGAAACCGTTTCCGCTTGTGTGCATTGAAATCCTCAGGAATAAATTCCGACACAATGAAATTTACAAAATCAGCATACCAAGGCACGCTCACATCAACAGACAGCAAACACTCATCAGGAAAGAACTCATTGATGCAAACCTTGTCTCGAATCACATTTTCATTTTCTAACCTAGACAAGTGATCTGCTATCTGATTTTCAGTCCCTTTCCTATCTCGGATCTCTAAGTCAAATTCTTGTAATAATAGCACCCAACGAATCAGCCTAGGCTTAGCGTCCTTTTTCTCAATCAAGTATTTGATCGCTGAGTGATCCGTAAACACTATTATCTTAGATCCCACCAGATAACTGCGAAATTTATCAAATGCAAATACGACGGCTAACAATTCTTTCTCAGTCGTGGTGTAATTAACCTGGGCATCATCTAAGGTCCTGCTGGCATAGTATATAACCCGAAAAATCTTATCTACCCTCTGGCCTAATGCGGCTCCTACTGCATAGTCGCTAGCATCACACATCAACTCAAAGGGGAAATTCCAATTAGGTGCTATGACGATGGACGCAGATACTAACCTCTTCTTAAGTTCAGTAAAGGCAGAAAGGCACTCAGCATCGAATACAAAGGGAACATCCTTCTCCAACAAATTGCACAGTGGCTTCGTGATCTTGGAGAAATCCTTGATGAACCTTCGGTAGAAACCAGCATGTCCGAGGAAGCTCCGAATCCCTTTCACTGAAGAGGGTGGGGGTAACTTCTCAATCGTCTCTATCTTTGCCCTGTCTACTTCAATGCCCTTGCTGGAGATCCGGTGACCTAAAACAATGCCATCACGAACCATAAACTGGCATTTCTCCCAGTTCAGGATTAGGTTAGCATCCTCACAACGTTTTAGAACCTTAGTGAGGTTCGACAGGCAATCCGCATACGATGCACCAAAAACAGAAAAATCATCCATGAAGACCTCCAAACCATTTTCAATCATATCAGAGAATATGGCCATCATGCATCGTTGAAAAGTCGCAGGTGCATTACACAATCCAAATGGCATGCGGCGAAACGCAAAGGTACCGAATGGGCATGTGAATGTTGTCTTTTCTTCGGCCTCCGGAGCAATCAAAATTTGATTGTACCCGGAGTATCCATCCAAGAAGCAATAGAAATCCTTACCCGCCAATCGATCAAGCATCTGATCAATAAAGGGTAGAGGAAAATGGTCTTTCCTGGTGGCCTTGTTCAGTTTGCGGTAATCCATGCAAACTCTCCACCCGGTTACAGTACGAGTCGGAATCAACTCATTCTTCTCGTTCTTGACCACCGTCATCCCTCCTTTCTTCGGGACGCACTGCACAGGGCTAACCCAAGAACTGTCAGAGATCGGGTAAATAATACCTGCATCTAGCCACTTGATGATCTCTTTCTTCACCACTTCCTTCATGTTCGGGTTGAGTCGCCTCTGAGCCTCAACTGAGACCTTATGATCATCCTCAAGCAAAATCTTGTGCATACATACCGACGGACTGATTCCTCGAATATCCGCTATAGTCCATCCCAATGCCTTCTTGTGTGCCTTGAGGATCTCAAGCAATTCCTCCTCCTCTTCTCCTGTAAGATTGGCAGAAATAATCACAGGTAAAGTATTTGATGGTCCGAGGTACGCATACCTGAGATGATCCGGGAGTTGCTTGAGCTCTAAAGTGGGGGGTTCCTCAATTGAAGGTCGCATCGGGTTCAGTGGCCGCTCTAGCGTGTCAAATTGTTGAATCCTTCGTGTGAATAACGCTAGGGCTTCCTGGGTGTCACAATCGGGGTCGGTCTTCTCTCCTTCATCTTCTGAGATACCTTCATCACCAAGAGGGGAAAACTTGGAAGTGCACCTATCAACAATGTCCATCCGGAAACAATCAGAATTTTCAGAAGGCCATTTAACAGATTTATAAACGTTAAATATGACTTCCTGATCGTTGACACGGATTGTCAACTCTCCCTTCTGCACATCGATTAATGCCCTTCCTGTGGCTAAAAACGGACGACCAAGGATGATAGGAATCTCCTTGTCCTCCTCAAAGTCTAACACCAGAAAGTCAGCCGGAAAAATAAATTTATCTACTTTGACAAGAACATCCTCAATAATCCCTTTCGGGTACGTAATGGATCTATCGGCTAACTGAAGGGACACAGATGTAGGTCTTACCTCCCCCAATCCTAGCTCTTTATACACCGAAAAATGCATCAGATTTATGCTCGCCCCAACGTCGCAAAGAGCGTTACCTGAGAATGCTGTTCCAATTGTGCATGGGATTGTGAAGCTACCTGGGTCCTTTAGCTTCGGTGGTATCTTCTTCTGGAGGATGGCGCTACACTCCTCGGTAAGTTTAACTGTCTCAAAATCGCCCAACCTCCGTTTCTTCGAGAGTACGTCCTTCATGAACTTGACGTAACTAGGCATCTGCTCCAAAGCTTCTGCAAAAGGGATATTAATGTGTAGCTTTTTAAATACATCGAGGAACTTACGGAATTGAGCATCCTCGTTTTGCTTCCGGGCTTTCTGTGGGAACGGAAGCTTCGAAATGTCGATTTTCGGGTTCTTTCTCTCTTCCTCCATATTTTTCTTCCCTTTGTCCTGCGGCAAGTTCACGTTAGAATGTAAAGGGCTAGTCTCAGATTTCTTACTAGTTATCTCCACTGGACTGGATCCACTGCTTTCCTTCTTAGCCTCGGCTTCCTCTGCCTCAAGTGACCGGCCGTTCCTTAGAGTCACGGCTTTGGCTTGCTCCCTTGGATTGATTTCCGTATTGCTCGGGAGAGTCCCATAGGCTCTCGAATTCACCGCCTAAGCCAGCTGGCTAACCTGGTTCTCCAGGTTCCGAATCGACGCTGCTTGGTTCTTTATCAAAGCGTCTTGATTCGCCATGTATTTGAGCATCATCTCTTTGAGGCTCGGCTTCTTTTCCGAAGCTTCTGCTTGTGCTTGCGGATACTGAGGTGCTGGTGCTGGTGGTCTCGACATACCAGGCGGAGGTGCCTGTGCTCTCCAAGAAAAGTTCGGGTGATTCCTCCACCCTGGGTTATACGTATTCGAGTACGGGTTGTTGCGCTGGTTTCCAACAAAGTTGGCTTCCTCCATGCTCATGGTGCACTGATCTGTGAGATGCGCTCCTCCGCAAATCTGACAACCCTGCTGGTTGCTCTGAACCGAACTAACGTTCGCTTCCTCAAATTTCTTAGTGAGAGCGGCTAGTTGTGCTTGAATTGAGGTTAAGGTATCCAATTCAAAGACGCCCTGCGACTTCCTTATGTTCATACGCTCCGAATACTGGTTCGGCAGACAAGTCTTCCTCATCGTCTCAAGGAGCTCCAGTCCTTCCACATAGGACTTCCTCAAGAAGGATCCTCCGGATGCCAAATTTACATCCTTCCTGGACGAGTCCGTGAGTCCATTATAGAATGCCTCAAGCTGTCTCCATCCAGGCAGATCATGATATGGGCAATGTATCAGCAGATTCTTGAATCGCTCCCATGCCTCCACGAAAGTTTCATCGCTATCCTGTCGGAACGTGGTAATCTCGTTCCTCATCTGAGATATTTTCGAGGGAGGATAATACTGATCTAGGAAGGCCTCCTCCATCTGTGCCCACGTCGATATTGAATTCACTGGGAGTGAATTGAACCACGCCCAAGCCTTGTCCTTTAGGGAGAATGTGAACAGCTTCAGCCTGACAGCATCTTGGGACACTCCGTTCTGCCTGAAAGCGTCGCATACGCTGAGAAACTTACTCAGATGCTCGTGCGGATCCTCCATCGGTGTTCCTCTGAACTGGACTGTATTCTGAATCATCTGCATCACCGATGTCTTGATCTCGTAATCACGAGCTGCGATTGGCGGTGGTGCTATGCATGACCGGTGAGCATAAGTTCTGGCCGATGTGAAGTCCATCATCGGCCTGTTATCAACATCTGGCCTTCCTCCACGCTCTTGTATCGGGACTAGGTTTCCGTCGATCTGATTTCTGTTGTCCTCGTCGGCCATAGCTACTCGCTGTGCTCTCAACCTTTGCCGAAAGGTGCGCTCGATTTCTGGGTCCAATGGAGTCAAATTAGCTCCTTGACTCCGTAGCATAAACTGAAATATAATATAGACGAAAACAAAAAACTTGAACGTCAAACAGTTATCGAAAATAGAGTTAAAAGACAACTAAATGAAAACTGACTCCCCGGCAACGGCGCCAAAATTTGATGCGCGTCGTCAACGCAACAAAAATAAATCCTCGTTCACACAAACTAAGCAGTAAGGGCAAGCAAGGGTCGATCCCACAGAGAATCAGTATCAATTAAGTCTTGTAACGTCAAATTCGATAACCAAATTCAAGGTCAAGTGAACAAATTAAGTGATGAGAAGTTAAACTAACAGCAAAGTGAATCGAATTACCAATAAGAATGAAAGATCTAGGACTACCGATTTCCCCTCATGACTTATGCTCTCATATCCCCTCTAATCTCTCCCCATAACCCTCTCGGATATCCGGGAGCGTACCCCCATGTATCAAATTCTCTACTCTATGTCTAGGCAAAGAACTAGTGGAGGCCCTTTACGATTTAACCCTACTTTGATTACCCAAGGTGCACGGTATTTCTACTCTCACACTAAAACCCGGTCTCTCGACTCGAAGGTTCCTTAGGTTATCCTAATCCCGATCTGACCTAGGCTACCCTCTCGAGTCTCCCTAGATGATCAAATCAATATCAACAGTTGATCAGGCTGCTAATACGCATTAAACACGGAATTGGATAAACAACCGATGGAAATTCAAATCATAATAAAGAAAGGTTCAACAATTACAAAAGAACACGAGGTTCCATCGTCGTCCTAGAACAAAGAAATTAGTTCATAGCGATGCAACACGAAAGCCAGATCAAAGATGAAAGCATAGTTGAAATCTAAAAGAAAAAGGGAAAAGAATTTGCAATTCTCCGCCGGCACCAATCTCCTGTCACGAGCTTTTTGCCGTCAAAGAGAAACCAATTCCCCCACCCAACCCTAGTACGCCTTAAGTTTGAGTATTTATACTAGGGAATAACTAAAGTACCTAAATAGAAATAAAGAAAGAATCTAAGAATTCGGAGGCGAGGAGATTTTCTGGTTCTGCCGCAGCTGCGAGGAAATCTTCCGCAGCTGCGAACTTCAATGTGGTGTGCTCCATTTGGCTTCTTCGCAGCTGCGAGGAAATCTTCCGTAGCTGTGGAAGTCTCTGTGGTTGCGAACTTCCTCTTGCCCGCAGCTGCGTCGAGACTCTCCGCAGCTGCGGAGGTCTCTGTGGTCGCACTCCTCGCTTCCTTCTCACAACTCTTCCTTCCTCTCTTCGTTGTTCCTCATTTCATCTTCAATTCCCTACACGAACAATAACGAACGTGAGGTAACACAATTCAGCTTGAAACATCCGATCTAAACACCTAGAACGACGGAACTAACTCAAATCAAGGCACAAATGTGATCATTTAACTCTACTTTCGTAGAGTTATCACAGGTAAAAGATAACTTTAAATAAACCATGTTTAATTCAAAAAAGCTATATTTTGTAATACCCAAAGAAAGTAAAACACGCAAACACACGGTCTAGGAGAATGAAAAGAGGAAGCGGTGGTCGTAGCCTTTGGTGTCTCCTTAGAGATAAGCGAAGCATCACTTTAAAACTCAACACTAAAATGATGTTTATGCGAATTAAACCCTTCGGAAGTGACTTCAAAAGTGATGCCAAGTTCAATTTGTCGTCCTCGCGTAGAAGACATAATCGGATGTTAGTTTGATCGCATCAAATTATCTCCATGAATAGAAACTAACTGATCAATTTATGTACGAAGATTCTCAAAGAGTCTTCGAAGCCAAATGCATTCTTGAGGGGCATAGTTGATGCCTTGTACTCCGCTTAGATTGTCGATAGTGATATCAAACCTTGCTATTTGCGAAGGCGTTGCTAAAATGGGAGCATTACTTTATTGGAAAGGAGTTTGTGTTAAATACAGACCATGAATCTTTAAAGCACTTAAGTAGTCAATAGTGATCAACAACACGATGTATGCTCGGTGGTGTGCCTTTCTTAAGATATTTCCGTACAAATTCAAATTAGGAGTAAATTATATTGCTAATGGATTAAGTAAGAGAGCTTGTTTGTTAATTGCCCTGTGTAGCGAAATGGTGGGCTTTGAAAGGATAAAAGCATCATGAAGATTTTGGAGACATCTTGCAAAGGTTGCAGCATGAGAGGCCTATGTAATGAGTACTATATTTTTTTATGGCAACTTGTTGAAAGGGAATAAGCTATACATTCCATATTCTTTCGTGAGGGAGAAATTAAACCGAGATCGGGGATTAGTAGGTCACATTGGGCAAGATAAAACAGTTGCAACAATCACCGAAAGGTATTTCTAGCCTCATGAAAGGCGATATGTAGGGAAGTTAGTGCAACATTGTTTCGTTTGGCAGACTGTGAACACTAAAATCTCACAGGAAAATATCAGTGTACAAATTATCGTATTGAGAAATTAGCAGGTTCAATCTCTAGTCACGGACAAAGTACGTGAGTCGTAAGATATCCACAGTATAGATGAGCTGAGGCTCTGATAAATATCTACTGGAGCTTTAGGGAGTGTGTAGAATATGACCGCTTGGAAAATATATCACCGCGTCGTTCCGCTATGGGGCCTTCAAAAATAAGCCCGCAAGGGGACTACCCGCTGGAACGGCCAGAGATATACCCGAAAGGGGGGGCCTAAGGGGACTACCCGCTGGAGCGGCCGGAGATATACCCGATGGGGGGCCTAAGGGGACTACACCCTGGAGCGGCCGGAGATATACCCGATAGGGGGGCTTAAGGGGACTACCCACTGAAGCGGCAGAAGATATACCTGATAGGGGGGCGTAAGGGGTCTTCAAAAATAACTAGAATCTCTTTGTAACCCAATGGGTCTTAAGAGAATAAGAGAGAAGAGAGAATATTTTTGTATTCCAAATAAGGGGGAGGGGCTCCCTTTATATAGTAATTGAGAAGTCCTTAGGTAGTGTTTCTTTCCGATATGGGACAAATGCATGTGGGCTTAAGGTTATATTGGGCCGACATTTGGATTGAACCGAAGTTTGAATGGGCCGATAGATGGGCTAGGCCCAGTTCATTTTATAATTGGGTTAGGCTTATTGGGCTAGCATATGGGCTGAACCACAATTTTAAAACCCAATAATAAATGGGTTGGGCTTGAACTTTTTTTTTATAATCTCAGGCCCGTGTATTATATTTACACTAAGATATAAGTGCAAAATATTTCATATCATAATGTCTTATAATATAAAGGCGATCAATCATATTCAGCCAATATAATATATGATTTTGGTCGAATGACATTATTTTGACATCAATAAAATTTCAATGTCTACACAGAAAATCGAAGGGGAAAGCTCATACCACTGATTGTATACCCTCTAACCATTTCTTGAGAAAATATGGAAGGATTTATCGATGGACTTTAACTTGAGGCTTCCACACACTCAACATGGTTTGGACTCCGTATTTGTGGTGGTCGACAGGTTTTCCAAGATGGATCATTTTATACCATGTTGAAAATATCGGATGTGTCCAACGAAGCTCGATTGTGTAATAAAGTAATGCTCCCATTTTAGCATTACACATCGTCCAATAAATGGTTCCGGGAGTAATTCTTGCTAATTTCTCCAATAAACCAAGATCATACAACTACACGTCGTCCCGAAAACTATTACGTCTAATAGAGAAAAGGTTTCTCTCTAATTTCTGGAAGAGCTTATGGTATTTATTTGGTTCATCTCTACAATGTAGCAACATTTCGACCTGTAAACCGATTGGTAGACTAAGGTTGTTAATCGAGTATCTGTAATACGGTTCGGAGTATGTTTGACGATAAATAAAAGGATGAGTTTTCGCCTTGGCTCAAGTAGAGTTTGCCTATTACAATGCACTTCATTCGTTTGCTGAAAAATCTCTTTTCTCTATTGTCTATGAGAAATCTCCCAATCATGTTCCACAGATATACATAAATTGAAGCAAAATGCTTCGAAGAGTGTGGCAGCCCAGAACATGGCAAAGCAGATACGTCGGTCCAGTTGGAGGAATCAAATGCGCTAAGTATAAAGCAAAGGCAAAAATCGTAAGCGCTAGAGGACATTTAGCGAATGTGACAACGTCATGATTTTCCTCAGCAAAGGGCGCTTTTCAACCAGTCAATATCACAAATTGTAGACGAAGAAATATGGCCATTTCAAACTATTAAGCGGATCAATGACAATGCATAAGTTGTCGACCTTTCGAAGTCTACGAGTAACTAATCCATGTTCAATATTGCGGATTTATATAGTCATTATATCTGAATGATGAACCATTTTATGCGTGTATTAACTTGAGGTCGAGTTTCTCTTAAGATGAAGGGATTGATGGAGATGCTATAACCAAAGAGTTTATTGGAGAGATCGCACAATAGTAATCGAGAAAGCACTTATTGGAAGCAATAGTTTATTACTTAATACAAGTTATTGAATTTCTTCTTTTCTTGTTGTTGTTGTTGTTGTTGTTTTGGGAATAGACAATTGACATGAGAGAAAGAAAAGGAGAGGATGCTAAAATTCTGAGTGCTAAGTGTTATGTTCGCGTTTTCGGTTGGGTGTTGAAAGATCATTTTCATTTTCCACATCAATTTATATCAGAGCTTGTTATTGATGAAGGGTATTAACGACGACAACATTCATCCCATTATCGAAGAAAAGAGAATGCAGGTCTTGTTGATGTCTTATGGTCGTAATCGTGTCATCTTAAAAATGGTGGATCGGGTGTAACTTGCTAGAGACAGATTTGGATGGGAGCAAAGAGATGGCGCATCGAAAATCACATTTCTGTCTCCAAACTTTGAGAAGCCTAGTTTAGTAAAAATCCAAGGAGATAACATGTCCACTACTAACCTCTCCAGAAGTTTATTTCGATCCAACTAGAGACTAATTTTTGTGAAGTGGCGCCGGAAAGGAATTGCACTCGTCCGTTTGTGACATTTATTTTAAATTTTCGTGATAGTCGTAAATCTGGAAGTTCATCAATGGACATATCATGCATGATCCAGAAGGTGGGTGACACACTTGTTAACTCATGGGTAAGTTTTTCAGAAGTGAAAGAGAAAGATGCGGACAAAATGTCTTTGATAAGGTTCCAGGATAATGTTGAATTAAGAAGCAATATCTTATTATTAGTACAATATATTGTAAAACAATTAACAGGGGATTACGTAATCTTTTGTAAATCAGAGAATATTGATAATAAATCCGCCTTTTTTTTTCTCTCCTAAGTTTTGGGCTTTATGCGCTATTAGCTTAAAGCACTTGGTGGTTCGCTTCCAGGGGTTTGATATAGATCAAGCAACCTGCGCCACCTTCGATGGCCGCTCCATGATCTTCGTCTTCGTCAGCACATTGGGAAGGAGCTCACCGATATTGTCGTGTTGATGCATCAGAATATCAAGATATATGGATAGGACGATCACGGCTGGGAGAATGGATAGTCATTGCCGGTAAAAAGCAATCTGTATTTGAATAGCTTGTTTGGGTTAAAAGTTGTTACCGTGTTATTTTTACCAAGGCTTTCTAAGGTAAATTTGTGGGTAAAACTTTTGACCTAGATGGATTAACCTTACTCCTAAGTTAATAACCCTCAACCTATAACATGCTTGAAACGAGCTGACTTGCGAGGATTACGCTCCTCTTGTAGATCTTACTTCAGCTGATTACAAAAAACTTCTGAATATTTGTGGCAATAATCAGGACATATGATGGAGGAGTTGGGTAAGTAATTTGGATTCAAGCTTTTTCAAAGGCTTATGGTACATCGATTGCATTCCGAGAAGAAAGATGAGAGTCGCGGCTAGCAATGATATCCGGCACGTACAGTGATAGATAGTAATGCATCATATAAGAATCACAGTTAACCTCTAGCAATACATCGCTATGCGGACAATACACATATAGGCCCACAAGACGGTTTTATTTACGTAGTAAGGTACTCTGCATGATCCACCATGCTTTTTTTCGGTATCATATATGTCGTACTGACATTATTTTAGGACGCATAACCACACACACGGTTCTCGCATTTAACGTTATAAGGACACTTCTTGTTGCATTGGCCGCAATGGTAAGCATTTGATATCACGTTGACGCATTTCCCGTTGCAGCACTTGGTGTTGTAGTGGCATACTCTCCCGCACGACCCACAGTTGGCATCATCCTTCTTAAGGTTGACGCACTTGTGCTTGCAGCAGGTGAGCCCGGAGCCCCTCAGCAGACAGACACTCTTGCCCCACCAAGTACTGCTGTCACATTTGTTCCCTTGCTTGCTATAAGTGGGGTACCAGATGAAGCTACCCTTGTCGGCTTCTTCATCCTTCCCACTGCTGGCGTCGATAGCGGGGGATAGGGCGGCAACTGTCACGGCCAGGATGAAAAAGGTCGTGAGGAAGGGCTTGATCTCCATGGCTCTTAAGTGCCCGTTATGTTTTTTTCTTTCACGAAAAATCTTATTTTCGGAATTCTTTTTTGGTGGACATTTTGGAGGGTTGAATCAGGGGATTTTATAGTGTTAGGAAAGTTGATATTTAAGAGAATGAACGCGCAAGTTTTGATGAGGTTGCTTCTTCTCAAAGTGTCAAATCTTTCTTGTTTTCTGATAGGAGGATGGTTGCTTCGATCTCAATCGTGTTTGATTAGATACGAAGAAAAGGGTCGATAAGGGACACGTTGCTAATTCAAATTAGCTCGGACAAAGCAGATTAATGTGACATTATGTCTGTGTCCCATGTTCCGGCGGTTATCGGAAGTCGTACGCAACTTGGCATGAACTGCGGCCCTTAACACAAGGAATCAGTAAAGTTGTCATATTTTAGTTTTCGCGATACGAAGGCACCTTGTAGATGCATGCAACAAAATCATAGAAACGATGTCATTCTCTACGCATTTTTGCTGCTCATGAAAGGAACTGAATGAACAAACACTAATGTAAATGAATGTTCTGCAACATTAACCGTCCGTTTTTCTCTTTCATAGTGGCGACGAACCGAAAGTGACCACCCGCGCGAACTCAACAGGGCTAGCATTAGCCGACCCTGCATTAAAGGGAGGCTGAGATTGGTGGTGCTTGGATGAAAGAAAATGACAACTCATACAAAACTAAATGAATGTTCTCACAGAGAGGATCAGGAAATTGTCTCAGACATTACGTGATTCATTTCATTGCTGATCGGCCATGGAAACCACCACCACCACCGTCGAAGCTTCAGTTCTTCGGCTAATCTGGATCTCGTCCATCCGTAACTCAATCACCGCCCATCTCGGGATCGATCCTTTAGAAATTGAGTTGTCACAGAGTCACATGTTGTTCATGCAAGGATGGGGGGGGGCTCATGTCTTTTAACACCGAAAGGGCCTCTTCATGAGCAGAGCTGTCATCATCATCAATGGTTGGACAAACCCGGTCCACAAATCTGTCCTCCTACTGAGATTTGATCATTTCAACTTCGACGGAGAAATCCCCAACCGATCCCAACGAACAAATAAGTTCATCGCTTATTAATTACACTTATACAATTACAAAGAATTTCTGTTAAACTAAATCTAGTCTCAACTAATAATCTTACCTTTAGGTCAAATGAAAATATTTTTACATGATATAAAAGTAGTGTTAGGTTTGAGTTCCATTTTTAAGAAAATCGGCTCCGAGTTCGTCGGAAAAATTGAGATACCGACATTATATCCTATCTAAAATTCGAGTTCAAGACATTATTTGTCAAATTTTAAAACTTCTTGGCCGTGGCCTCGCTGGTATACCCAAATATGTCCAGTCCCATAAATATTGGTTGAAGAAGTGAATTAATTTTTTTTTTTTTTTTATTTGGCCTCCACACACCACAATTCATTCAGCCCCACCATTATTATTTGATGGAGTAGCAGTGAAACCATATTCCATTCAATGATCTCTACTAAAAATCTATATAACAAACAGCCCCACCACCTCCGCAACGAAATTGTCATCTGCAAGAATCCATTACTAAACTCAGCATTCGGTGTGTTATCAGAATGATGGGGAGGATTAAGGTTGTTGTGCTTGTTGTATCGTTGTTCCTGGGAACATGGGTTGTTCCCCATGATGCCCAGTTGTCTTATAATTATTACAAGGCTTCCTGTCCGAACGCCGAGGGCATCGTCCGAAGAGAACTGCTCCGCATCTCACTCCTGGATTCCACGGCTCCGGCGGCTTTCCTCCGCCTCTTGTTCCACGACTGCCAAGTCCAGGTACGGGAGGACCTTTTCTTGGGTGGAGCTTGGCGATGGTTGTTAGTATGGGATCTGTTATGTAGACTTTTGGGGATTGAGTGTAGGGATGTGACGCGTCCATCCTCCTCGACGTACACGGCCCAGGAACCGACTCCGAGATGAAATCATACAGGAACTTTGCGATAAGGAAACGGGAAGCGGTGGAGCAGATAAAGTCAGCGCTGGAGGCCGAGTGCCCGGGGAAAGTCTCGTGCGCAGACATAATCGCCATGGCGGCCCGCGAATCGGTTTCTCTCTCTGGGGGGCCGAGGATCGGGATACCCCTCGGGAGGAAGGACGTGAGGAGTTGCAGTCACCAGCGGGCTGACTCTTATCTTCCATCTCCGAGCATTTCCGTCGATGGATTCCTACAAACCTTTGTCTCCAAAGGCATGAGCCTCGAAGAATCGGTTGCCATTTTAGGTAAGTAATAATACTTCACGTGGGCTAAGTACAACGAACATTGCAAAACTAATTCGGATTATGCTGCCCAGGAGCGCACACTCTCGGTGTTGGGCACTGCCTTAACATCGTCGACAGGTTATACAATCCTGTGCCGACCGATCGAATGAACATCGCCTTTCGGGCTCGGCTGAGGCTGAAGTGCCCGACCCGCATACCTCTTGACAACATCACCTTTGTGTCCAATGACCTCACTCCGGGGATCTTTGACAATCAATACTTCGTCCGGCTACTTGCAGGAAAGGGACTCTTCCAGATCGATGCAAATATCGCTGCGGATTCCAGAACCCTGCCGATCATTAGGAACTTCGCCGCTGACCAGAACTACTTCTTCAGAGTGTTCTCCACGGCTTTTGTGAAGCTTTCCTTGACGAACGTGCTCAGCCCACCCAGGGGGGAAGTGAGGAGGCAGTGCAGCCACGTAAACTGAGCCATTGTCCAAAATAAGTTAAAAACAGCAAACAATTGTGGCAGAAGTTTTACCATTGGGGGAAGGAATAAAAATCATATTGGTAAATTTCGGTAGGTGTTCACGTGGGGATGGCCATCACATTAAAGACCTCTGATACACTTTAAAAAACTCTGCATCAACAAGCACCAGAGCGTGTGCAAGTCGAGCCATCGTTGCCTCAATAACACTTAGTACAATGATGTGAATATTGCAATGATTTCTGGGGTGATGAGCGACAGGTAGAGAGAACAAGATCCTCACCTGGGAAATGCATAACTTGAATTGGCAGCAACGGGCAAGCATGGCCTTAACTAATATACAACATCTGTGTCGTCATTTCATTCTATCTTCATGAAAAACAAAGGCTTTGTCGCCAAAAGAATGTGTACCTCTGATCCCTTGATCTCTATGACAAGCCGGGTAGAAGTGAATGATGAATTCCTGCCTCTGATGAAATGAACCAACTGCACGCAAGCACCGACGTCCAATAACGGGCGAATGATCACACTCCAACTTTCACACTTTGACGGTCCAAAATAACATTCAGAATTTTTCCAGGGACAAAGATCCTTTTCTTGATTGGTTTCCCATCAATATATCTCGAGAGCTTCTCATCTTGCGAAGCTAGTAAGAACGCGTCCTCCTCTGAACAATCTTCCTCGACCTGGATGGTTCCCCTTGTCTTGCCATTTATTTGAACCGGGAGGGTAATAAGAGAGTCCTTCAAGTAATCAGGATTAGCCTGTCGTACAAAGGGATAATTACTCTGTTGGTAATCGTCAGCCATTTCTTGCCCAAATCATCCTCTCAACGAGAAAGCTTACCGTGGGAAATTGTTCATAAGCCAATGAATTGGTATTGCCAAGACGGAACCAAAGTTCTTCCGAAATGTGAGGAGCATACGGAGAAAGCAATAAAACAAATTCTTCTATCACTCGACGAGGAAGCTTTTCCCACTGAGAAGATCAAGGCAGAAAAGAAAAAGACACTCTGTTGATATGCAGAAAATGTGGGTGAGACTAAAGGTTCTGAACATAATGAGAACATGGATCAAACCTTATATGCTGCGTTAATACACTCCATCATAGCAGAAATTCCTGTATTGAACCGTGTACCTTGAATCTCTTCCGTCACCTACAATATCAGGTTGAGATTTAACGTGCCTGCTAGCCGCACATTCCTATTCCCCACCGGTTGGAGAAAAGATTGAGAAAAAAAATAAGCAATGGCCATCCAGCATAATAAATCTATGGATTTTTGTACAAGATGGACACAGACACTGCTGGAAATGAAAATTGCAGGGAAGCGGACCATTCAACTCTGACCTTGGCAATGCACCGGTGGATTGCCCGGAGCTGTTCCAGGTTGGGTTCATCCTCAACAGCCATAGTCCTATCAGGAAAGGTACCATCAGATAAAGGAGAACCAACTACTAGTCTCCATGTTCTTCCTAGAAACCTATGCACTCCATCTATCCCACTGGTGCTCCATGTCTTTGAGTCCCTGGACAATGACAGACGCAAAAATAGACAAAATCAGTGCCAGATGACACACAAAGTGCAGCCAGAGCTAAGCACACAGGTAAGTACAAGTAGGAATATCATATCACTACCTAAAAGGCCCCATGAACATCTCATACAAGCGAAGTGAATCTGCACCATACTGAAACACTACATCATCCGGATTGACAACATTCCCTCTGCTCTTACTCATTTTGTATGCACGAGCTGCAACCCGAAGCTCGGGATTGCCTTTCAACACGAAGAACTCACCAGATTTCTTGACCTATTGTATCATCAAGAGGATTAATAAGGAAACCAAACATCCTGAAATTTCAGAAAGTGGTACAAAAGCTGGTTATCTGTGTCCACTCACATATTCTTCACTGACAATTTCCTGAGTGCACCCATTCAAAGAATCTGTGCTTTCTGCAGAAACATAATTACCTTCGGCATTCTTGTATGTTGTATACTGAATCTGCCATTCAGATAGTTAGAGATAAGTATTTAGAAGAATAAACTAATTGAATTCATAAAAGCATATAGAGTGACTACTTCTCCGAGGATGATTCCCTGGTTTATGACACATTTGAAAGGCTCTTTCGTGGATACGATGCCGATGTCATATAGGACCTATTATAACGTCAGTTTTATTAGTGTATTTAGCTTACATAAGCCAATCTGGATGAGCACCAAAAGTATCCAAAAAATGAAGCCAATCGCCATATTCTCAGTTGATAGCAAGATCACTCACCTTGTGCCAGAACCTGGCATAAAGTAAATGGAGAACAGCATGCTCAGCCCCACCAACATAAACATCAACTGGTCCCCAGTACCTGTCGTAAGATGGTAATGATAAAATCTCAGGCCAAACTGAGGACTTAAAGACATAATGACGTTAAAAAAGCAGGATGTTTCAATAGAACAAGGGGAAAAAAGATGCTTCTTACCTTTCCTTGTTCTTAGCAACCAATTCTTTGGAATTCTTTGGATCCATAAATCTCAGATAGTACCTGATTTTAAACATATGCACAGAGTAGTCAAAATTCACCCCCCCCCCCCTCCCTTCCCCGAGCAACTGATTGGCCTCTATTCAGTTTCGACTAAGGTTATATACCATAAGTCAATTTAAGTTATTCTTAAGAATGTGTCAGTGTGCTTACACGTAAAGTGGAGAAAGCAACAACAGAACAATACCAGCAAGATCCGGCCCATTGGGGCATGGTGCTTGTTTCTCTTCTAGCAGGTTTTCCAGATGACGCATCTGTTGTCTTGAGCTATAATTATTCGGAAATGATACAAGTATCAAAATCTAAAAGCAACACTATGCTTCAATTGCAGCAAAAAGTATGCAATCCGTTGGGCAACAATAAATACCCAGCTTTCAGCTTTGGAAAGTGGTGGTTCTCCTGTCCCAGTGGGAGTGAAATCATCTAACTCAGGAAGTAGAAGGGGTAGTTCATCTTCATCAAGCGGGACACTCTCTCCTGTCTCGTCCAAGAAAATGACAGGAATAGGTTCACCCCAGTAACGTTGTCTGGCAAAAAGCCAGTCCCGCAGCTTGTAGTTCACCTAGAGCATTTAACCACCGTGAAATGTGTGATTCATGTCAAGCTAAAAGACTTTCAGCTCAACAGAAAGGGTAAGCTTCAACAGCCAAAAGAAAACCTTCTTCTTCCCGCTTCCCGTTTTTTCTGCCCACTCGATAACTCTAGAAGCAGCTTCAGCACTAAGCAAACCATTGATGTCAAGACCGGATGCCATGTTTGACGAATTAGATAAAGTCCCTTCCCCAGAGTAAGCCTTCCCAGTGTCAGGGACTGCATCATCACTGGGACTCACGACCCAGCGGATGGGAATGTCATACTTAACAGCAAACTCATAGTCACGAGAATCATGTGCTGGGACAGCCATTATCGCACCAGTCCCATAACTGCACCAGATAGTAAGAGTTTGTCAGGAACAAGACAAATTAGAGAAAATTATGGATATAACTCATTTTTTGACGTCAAGCAGGGGCTTTCTCGGAAAAATCATGATGCCAGATAGTTATAAAAGTGTCAAGGAAAGATACCTCCCCAAGACATAATCGGCAACCCAAATTGGGATGGCTTCACCATTAGCAGGATTTCTTGCATAGGTACCACTAAAGATACCCGTTTTCTCCTTCTGAAGCTCAGTTCTCTCTAGGTCACTCTTCCTAGAAGCTATGTCTTTATATTCTTCCACCTATAGATCCAGCACATTAACAAGTTACTGCCTTCTACATTATTACCAACCAGTAAGAATCTAAAGTTAAATCAGTGTGCATACATGTTTGAGTTGCGCCTCAGAAGCGAAAGATAACAATAAAGGATGCTCTGGAGCAACAACCAAGTACCTGCACAGATTCAAATAAAGAAGCTTGAGAAAGAGCCAATATGAATCATAATACTGATTCCGGACATTTTATGGATTACAGGAGAGTTAAGACGATTACGTTGCCCCAAAAATCGTGTCAGGCCTGGTAGTATAAACAACCAGCTCCACATTTGAGGCCAGTCCATTCCCATCCAAAACATTAAATATCAACTCAGCGCCCTCAGATCTCCCTATCCAATTTCTCTGCATTTCTTTCACACTTTCCGGCCATTCCAGATCATCTAAATCTTCAAGAAGACGATCAGCATATTCGGTAATCTTGAGCATCCATTGACGCATTGGCTGCTCGTCATAAACAATGATACTGTAAAATTACAAAACCATTCAAACAACGAATAATTTAATCTAACAGTCAAAGAAATGGAATAGTCACATATCCCTATCATTGCTTTCCAAAAGCCAAAAAAAAAAGAAGAGGAAAATACTCTTACCTTTCTGATGACAGGATGGCCACCACGCTCACTAACACCATCCACTACCTCCTCATTGGCCAGCACAGTTCCAAGAGCAGGGCACCAATTCACCGGTACTTCAGCCTGAAACTCCAGTCAGAGTTCCAGCTGCCAAAAAGGAAGGCAATGCAAAAGAAGAGTACAAAGATGTTTCAGAACCTGATATGCCAATCCTCTCTTGAAAAGCTGAAGAAAAATCCACTGTGTCCACTTGTAATAATCAGGTTCGGTAGTGGAGATTTCACGATCCCAGTCGTAAGAAAACCCTAGCAACTTCAGCTGCAGAGCAATTCATAGCCCATGCAACGAATTGCAAAAGCCTTATCAGTTAGCAGAAAATGAGAAGCTTGGCTTGACTGCATGATTATTGGTTCCCCATAGTGATAAGAATAACCATATATTCTACCAGCAGCAATGTCATCATAATTTTCTACAGCAGATAAAAAGAGAAACACCTGCGAGCGAAATCGATTGATGTTCCTCAAAGTTGTTACTTTGGGATGAGTTCCAGTCTGTCAAACCGATAAGAAGCATTACTGCATCAACATCCAGAACTACAAACTTATAAACTCTGACAGGCGCAAAACCACAACAACAGTTCCGGGGGATGAACCTCAATTGCATACTGCTCAGCTGGCAACCCAAAAGCATCCCACCCCATCGGGTGCAGAACATTGTATCCCTGCATTCGCTTGAACCTAGCAAGAATATCAGTGGCGGTGTATCCCAAGGGATGACCAACGTGTAGCCCAGCTCCACTGCAAAAACCATCCGGCGAAAACATCAAGACCATCCACATTTTGACCCAATTCAACTAAAACCAAACAGAAAAGGACTCGAATCCTCAAGAGCTTTCAAAGAAACCTGGGATAAGGGAACATGTCAAGGACGTAGAACTTGGGCTTGGAGGTGTCAATCTCATCTGGGGTCCTGAAAGTTCTCTCCTTTTCCCAATACTCCTGCCACTTGGGCTCAATCTCGTGAAAAGGGTACGCCCTCCTCCCCACAACCCGCTGCTTCTGCCCATCGTCTTCGTACCCACGGGCTGCCCGGGCTCTCACCCTGGCCCTGATTCTACCCCCGACGCCCTTCTTCATCGTGGACGACAACCCGAGACCCAGACCCAGGTGCTTGTTCCAGCTCCAGCCGAGGGACGATCCCTTGGGCAGAGTCGGGGTGGCGACAATGGTGAAACCTTGGGTACAAGGATGAGGGAAACGTTGGCTGTTGAAATCCCGGGCAATCATCATTTTTCTCGATCCTTCGCCTTCCGACGAACGGTGGACCAGGGTAAGGTAGGGAAACTACAACTGTAACAGCGTGAGGGGCGAGCGACAGGTAGTTCTTTCGGACATCTGCTTAGCGGGGATGTAGAATGAAGATAACGTTAAAGGTAACCGAGCGGTAAGAACGGCACTCTCCACTCTGGATGAGAAAACATGAGGTGGGCCGACTATACAAGCGGATTGTACGTTCGTATGCTTTGTTTTAGAAAATGTACGTGAAATACGATGTTAGTTTCAGAAACTATTGTTTTATTGCCCATAAATTACGATTTCGAAAAGCCACTTTCATTTTATAAAAATATTGCATTTCAAAACTGCGACTTAAACTAAATCGAATGAAAGCGAGAGTTTTAAACCCGACTTTCGTTCGATACCAGAAAGCCTTTCATGTAAATGAATTTTACTAAGCGTTCCATTGCAGCGATTTGAAACCACGACTTCTATTAAAAGTCCGAGCTTCAAACCTGACTTTGGTTAGATACCAGGAAGCCTCCTATTTTGACCCTTTTTTCACTAAGTCCCCTATGGTCAACCCCAACTTTCACGGGTTTGACCTAAGTCGCAATTTTAAAAAGCATTTTTTATAAAATGAAAGTCGCGTTTCGAAACCGTGACTTAGAGGCGGTAAACAATAGTTTTCGAAACTACGACCATATTTTGTAATATTTTTAAACAAACTGTACACGATGTACCGATATTTCGTTAGGTCTCATACCATATTCGATATTCGGATAATTGCCAAATATTTTTATAATTATGCACTTTTATACGTTCAAATAGTAACAACAAATTTAAATGCAGCACATTTGTGTCTAATATTCGATACTCGGATGGATAATTGCTCGATACTCCTCGGATAAAGCTGTGCTTAAATAATAATAAAATAAGTTAAAATATAGGATATCTTGTGTCTAATACTTACTTTTCTGTGTCCGATAAATATTCTTTCGTATCAAAATATTATCAACTTTATGAATTTACTTTTTTTTCTAAGTAATTAACATAATGTCATTCTCAATATAAATATAATATCATCCGATATGTGACGCATGATCGGTGCGGAAAGGGTGATGGTATGTGGTTGAAATATTGTATATGGATGGCGGACAAAAAAAGAACGGTCGAGTGGAAAACAAGAATTAGGGTAAGACGAAGGTATAAGGTTGAGGACCAGTACTACAAATATAGATTCACCACCGTGATAAAAGATTCAAATAGGCTCCCTCAAACATGGACATCGATCCACTACCGTGGACGAAAATGAGGACGAGGGACAACATGAAGAATATAGATATACCAGTACCAGTTGATGTACACCACTACTAGTTGATGCACTCGTCTTAGACTTCACTTGAAATCAACTAAACGGAGAAGGAAGGTTAAAACACAATCATGATTGACAAATGAATTTTCTTGAATAAAAACCGGCATTCTCTATTACAAGAAGCTTATATTTATATTGGTATCCCCAACTAAAAAATTAAATACTAACCGTTTATATAAAAGGTACTGACATGCACAACCAGATTACATGTATTTTTAAATGGAAATAAATGATGGCTCAAATTGTCTTGCGAAGAAAACCAACTGTTTAACTTCTTTCACTCAAGTCGACTTCTTGACAGAGTCCTCCATGCAGCTTCTCGAGTTGACTTACCTTGATTCATTAGATGAATGCTTCTCGAACAGGCTACTCAAACAAGCTTTCTTAACGTCCATTAGTGAAACAATATCTTACTCTGGTGGCATGTATCCGAAAGTGCCAATTGGTCACTTGTTCTGAGAAGTGCTTCCGAATTCCGTTAGTTTTGTCAAACCCAAAATCTACAACCTACTCGAGTAATGAAGTAAAAAGAGCATAGATGAAAAGCCAAATTGGTTTGTTTAAATTTTCACTAGAATATTAATCACCTTTTTGATGAAGTCGTTGCATAGTAAGATGTTTGCAGACTTAATGTCGCGGAGAATGTAAATTGAAACAGGCAACCTTTAAAACAATAACCAATCAACCATACCTGCACATGCTGATTTCGTCATGTTCATTGTCGAAAGCTTAGGAGAACGAATGGGGAGCGCGAAGGTGGGAAGAACACCGATAAATTGCATATCCATCTTCTTAATAATTGTTTTCTGCAGCAATGAAGGAGGTTGAGCTGTAAACCCATTTCGATTAAGCTAAATAGAAAATAGACAGAAACCACTTCGCGGACCCCTCCTCTAACATCTGAATAATACATGGTTCCAAAGCCATCGCTGCCTATTATGTTAGCTTCGTTGAAGTTGTTTGTCACCTCGCATTGCTCTTCGTATGTAAACTCCAATGATTTATCCATCATTATACCTGTGAGCCCTTGAGAACAACTAGCATGTACATATTTCCCAAATGAACCTTTTGCGAACATCATTGACAGAATAAAGAAAAACATTGAAAATATTGATTCTCACAACCACAGTGGAGGGCATCGTCATTCTAGGATCGAGTCAACAGGCGATTCACAACCAAATCGGTCGGATCCTTGATCTTCTTACAATTTATGGCTGCAAAGGATAATGGTTATGAACCCTTCTATCTCACTTTTCTAAAAGAAAAGTAAACCTTTTGTTTTCAAATCTTACTTGCCTTCTCTACACAATGACAGGATTTAAATAACATAACAAAAAGTCCCCAATTACCAAAATAACTAAAAGTAATAAGAAATTAAATCTTATCGTATCAATTATTCTCATTAGACAATACTAAATATTTTATTTCTAAAAATGGACTCTTATTTTAGAAAAAAATCAAACTGTATAATTACTACCCTTGTTGAAAATCGTGTTTGTCCTCAAGCGCTTAACACGGTACAACTATGAATCATCTTCCAAACTCTTTGAACTTAGCCCCTTCCTCTATCTCTAATACAAATAGTCGTGTACATTAGTGTTGTGGGGTGAATGGCTCATCACAGTTATAAAAACCCCTTCGCTCTTCTTTCTGCCAACTATGCTCGAGAAATTCGCCTCACGACCGGTGGTGCTGACGAAGAATCTGTTTATTCTTCGAAAGTGAACCACTTTGTGCAGCCATTCTTCCGTTCGAAAAGCCTTATCAAGTTTACTGCAGTTGATAAAACTGATGGATGATGAAGCTTTACTTCAACCTTCATAGATTCTTGAAAGCCACTCATGTAAATCTCAACCTCGTACTCAGATATGAGTCTTCCTGCACAACGAGAAGTAGCTCCAAACGTCCGTCATAATCTGCCTATTATTTAAGCTACTCCCACAATAAGTTTGGGTGATCTGGGCCAATAGACATGAACCATAATTGGATGTCTCCCACCAAATGAAATGCGCCGCCCAATTGTACCCTTCCCTCTTCTGTAGTCTCTTGCTATTTAAAGAAGTACTCACAATGATTAAGCCACCTAAAGGGTCTTCATTCCTTGGAAAATCCATTTTTGCAAAACACGGAACAATCCTCTGATATTGCTTCCCTCACTCGATAGGTTTTTCCCACAGTTTTGTGTTTGGTTGGATCGGTGGTTGTCTCCCCGTCACTTCCATCTTCTCCGAGCGAGATTCTAACTTTTCTAGAAGTGACCTTAGTATTCGTTGGTTCTCCTCGTATATGTGGAAGAATTTCTCAAACCTCTCTTGAAAGTTGGATGAATATACCAAATTGATACGGTCCCGGATGAATGATCTAGTCCACGGGCTATTGACAACGAAATAAGTCGAAACCTTGGTCTTCTTACCATAAACGCTTGTCGAAGAGAGCCTTCGTAACACTTCTCTAAGCGAAAAGTAACGTCTTTTTGCTTTCAAGTCTTGTTCGCCTTTGCTTTAAATAACATAACAACAAATCCCCCATCGTCAAAATAACTAAAAACAACAACAAGATTCTAGATGTTATCCTATCTTACCAAATAGTTTATTATTAAAAGAAGAATAGACTCAACCATATCACTCCGAGTCCATCCGGATCTTGATGTGATCAAACTGAATAATCACCTCGTCCATATTGCATGTGGATTCCCTCCCTCTAAGGTTGTCGGAAGAAGAGACGGTTCAACTGCTTCTATAGAAACCTACGTACAGGCAAAATACAGCTAAAATGGCCACGATGAACCCTGCAATCGTCACACCAGTAATGACCCCGGGGAAGTTCTTGTCAGAAATTGACATTTGTGCTGTTGATTGTGAATCAATTGAACCTCGTACCAGTATTTGGCATAGGGAAAACGAGACAAATCAAGAACCTTGGCTGAGAAAACAGAAAATCGCAACATGATAGATACGAGAATCATCGATCATTCTACATTGCCAGTAACTTATTCAGAATGATTTTATGTACAACTACGAGGATGCCTGACCATATCTTCAAAGGAGGGAAATTCCCACTTGTATCCGTATTAAACAAAAAACGATTAACATGTAATTCGTCGATGGATATTAAGAAGCCAACGCTAACCTTTCGCAGGCAGGAAAACCAGCCCCGTGCCCACACTGAAGTTAACTCCTGGGTTGTACATCTCCAGCAAACTGGATGGAAGACCGGATTCTTCAGCAATCCCCATCAGGTTCTCTCCCACACGGAGTGAGTAGGTAGTGAACAGCCCATAATCCCTGGAGATGTGCCTGTCGCCGCACAAGCAGTTCAATGTGATGTTGATAATCATGTAATCGGGCATCCTGGTCGGATCATAAACGTTGACCCTCAGCAACCAGTTCTCCGTTGTGAGGTTCGAGAACGCGAACCGGGAGGTCTTCTTGTAAGTAAAGTCCGGTACCGTCAAATAAGCAAATGTGTGACCAAGAAAGTACTGGTTTGTGCAGTCACACGAGAGGGACACGTTCACACAATCGCCAGGGGAAATGTTGGTGATTGAAATAGAAAATATCTTTTTTATTATAGAAAAGACCTCTAGAAATTAGGAATGATGGATATCGTGATCTTCCTAGTTTAGATTTTCCTTAATGGTATTCATTTCCTTGTTTTGTTTTGTCCATTTAAGTTTCGTAATGTAATGGTTTTCTTAATGTATTGATCGATCAAAAATTCAGAAAAGAGAATTTGCTTAAAGGTTGTTTGGTTTTTGGTTCGTCATTAGAAGGTTGTGCTACAAAAGCTAGCGTCTGCAGAAGGTTCTGTTGTTCTCTGTCTCGATTCTGTTGTAGTTTCTGCTATTGATGCAGGTTTGTTTCCACAACGTGAGAAATTACAATTGGTATCAAAGCACTTAGTGATCTTTCGGGAGCTGTGGAAGTCTTGTGAAGTTTTTGGAAGGTTGTTTCTGTCCAACAGAATAAGGAGATGGAAGCAAGCGGAAGCGGTTTTTCTTCTGCGACGCCTTCTATGTTTGATGGGGATAACTATCAAGTGTGGGCGGTGAAAATGAGCGCTTTCATGGAGGGTAGTGATTTGTGGGAAGCAGTGGAGGATGATTATGAAGTGGCCCCACTCCCCGACAATCCTACAATCAATCAAATACGGTTTCACAAGAAAAGAGTCACAAGGAAGGCGAAGGCGAAGTCGTGCCTCTGTGCTGCAGTGTCATCCTCTATATTCAATAGAATCATGAAGTTTCCAACCGCAAAAGAGATTTGCGATTTTCTGAAGACTGAGTACGAAGGTGATGAGAAGATAAGAGGTATGAAGGCTTTAAATTTAATGAGGGAGTTTGAGAGAGAACAAATGAAGAAGAATGAGGCTGTGAAGGATTTTTCGGATAGATTGATCAATCTGGCCGACAAAATCAGAGTTCTGTGTACATATATGAAAGACGATCGGATCGTCCAGAAGATTTTGGTGTCGTTGCCAAAAAGGTTTGAAGCTACGATTGCCTCTCTGGAGAACACTAAGGATTTGTCCGATATAAGGTTGGCGGAGTTATTGAGTGCATTGGAAGCTCAAGAACAAAGAAGGTTGATGAGAAGAGAAGCTCACTCAGAAGCCATGGAAGGAGCCTTACCGGCGAGGTCTCAGATGAGAGCTTCTGGAAGAGAGAAGAAGCCATGGAACCAACAAAAAGGAATTGCAGAAGGTTCTGGCAGTAACAGAGGTCTTGCTGAACAGATGCATCTTTCTGAGAATGGTTTTGCTTATCAGAGAGAAAAGTTTGATCTTTGCAAACACTGTGGAGGCACAAATCATCCACATTTCAAGTGGAGGAGGCCAGACGTGAAGTGTAATAATTGTCATAAGTTTGGGCATATTACAAGGTTTTGTCCGGAGAAAGATTCTCGGCAAGTCGCTACAAAAGGTGCTACAAATAACGAGGTAGAGTTGATGTTTACAGCATCTTGTTTTGCTAGAGGTATGACTCGTAGAAGTTGGTTGGTTGATAGCGGATGCACCCACCACATGTCATATGATGAGAAGTCATTTGCAAGTTTAGATCGAAGCTTCTGTGCTAAAGTGAAAATTGGAAATTGTGATTAAATCGATGTTAAAGGAAGAGGAGATGTAGTCGTTGATGGTCCAAAAGGTAGAAAGTTGATAAGTGATATATTGTATGTACCTACGATTGATCTGAATCTTTTGAGTGTTAGTCAACTTGTATAGAAGGGGTACAAGGTGATGTTTGAAGAAATGTTCTGTTTGATAACAGATTCTTCTGGGAAGGAGATACTCAAGATTCAGATGAAAGACAAAAGTTTCTTTTTTGATCCCGTGTTACAGAGTCAGCAAGCTATGACGGCCCAAGTTAACGAAGCAGAACTTTGGCACAAAAGGCTGGGACATTTCCACAGCAAGAGCATAGAGTTTCTGCAGAAGAATGATATGGCAGTTGGATTTCCAATTCTACAGCAGAAGGGTACATCTGATTGTAGAACGTGTGTGCTTGGAAAGCAGACGAGGCTTCCTTTCGAGAGTTCAAGCTGTAGAGCCAGTGAGAAGCTACAGCTTATTCACACAGATGTTTGTGGACCTATGTCGGAGGTTTCGTTAAATAGTTGTAAGTATTTTATCATTTTTATAGATGATTTCTCTCGGATGTGCTGGATTTATTTCCTAAAGGCTAAGTCTGAGGTTACAGAGATATTTGAGAAGTTTAAGAAACAAGTTGAAAATGAGTGTGGTAGATCCATACAGATTGTGAGATCAGACAATGGGACGGAGTATACTTCTGCTAGTTTCAGGTCCATCTGTGAAGAATCTGGAGTGCAGCATCAGTTTACTGTACCTTATTCCCCACAGCAGAATGGTGTGAGTGAGAGAAAGAACAGAAGCATCGTGGAGATGGCAAAATGCATGATGCAAGAAAAGGATATGCCAAAAAGGCTTTGGGCAGAAGCTGCGAATACTGCAGTGTTTCTGCAGAACAGGCTTCCTACAAAGTCGGTGAGCTTGAAAACACCTCATGAGGCTTGGTATGGAGTCAAACCGATCATGAAGAATCTAAAGGTGTTTGGATGTGTGTGTTATACACATGTTTCTTATGTGAGAAGAGATAAGTTGGATCAGAAGGCAGAAGCTGGGATCTTCGTTGGCTATAGCATACAGTCAAAGGCTTATAGAGTTTATCAGCCACAGAATGGGAAGGTAATTATAAGCAGAGATGTTAAATTCTTTGAAGAAGAGAAGTGGATTTGGTCGGACAGGGAATCGGACTCTAAGCATACAATGTCAGAGAAGCCTGTTTTGGATGAACAAAATGCTGAGGGGCAGAATGTCGAGCAGCAACTCAGTTCTGAACAACATGTTGATGATACACCAATAAGAGGTACAAGATCATTAACTGATATTTATGAAAGATGTAATGTTGCAGTATTGGAACCTGCTAGTTTTAAGGATGCAAGATAGACAGAAGGAGGAGCTAGCTATGATTGAGAAGAAAGAAACTTGGGAACTTGTGAATAGACCACATGACAGAAAGGTCATTGGAGTGAAATGGGTTTACAGAACGAAGCTAAACCCAGATGGTTCTGTGAACAAGCATAAAGCTAGGCTTGTTGTGAAGGGGTACTCTCAAGTTTGGGGAGTAGATTATTCAGAGACCTTTGCTCCTGTGGCGAGATTAGACACAATCAGGATGATACTAGCAATTGCAGCTGAAAAAGAATGGAAGGTTTTCCAACTTGATGTAAAATCTGCATTTCTTAATGGTATTCTACAAGAGGAGACTTATGTAGAGCAGCCAGGAGGGTTCTGTGTTGCAGAGCCTGAACAAATGGTGTATAGGTTGAAGAAGGCTCTGTATGGCTTAAAGCAAGCTCCTAGAGCTTCGTATAGTAAGATCGATGATTATTTTACTAAGTTGGGTTTTGAAAGAAGTAGAAGTGAGCATACTTTAGGAAGATTGATCTGAGTGTAATGATCATTTCCTTGTACGTAGATGACAGATGTTTGAGATGACAGATTTGGGAGAGATGACATTCTTTCTTGGCATGGAAGTAAATCAAATTCCAAGAGAGATCTTCATTTGTCAGAAGAAGTATGTGAGAGAAATTCTAAATAGATTTCGGATGGAGGAGTGCAAGAGTGTAGCAACCCCTATGGCACAGAAGGATAAACTGAGCAGAAGTGATGGTTCTGCACCTGTAGACAATGCATTCTACAGAAGTTTGGTCGGATGTTTGATGTACTTAACGACAACTCGGCCGGACATCCTATTTCCTGTTAGTATACTTTCAAGGTTTATGCATTGTGCTAGTGAAGCGCATATGATAGCAGCGAAGAGGGTACTTAGATATCTTAAGGGCACGAGTTCCTATGGAATGAGATACAGAAGGTCTAATAAGTTTGAGCTCTATGGATTTTCTGATAGTGATTGGGCAGGTTCTGTAGATGATATGAAGAGTACTTCGGGATATTGTTTCTCACTAGGATCAGCTTGTTTCTCATGGTGTTCGAAGAAACAAGAAATTGTAGCTTAATCGACTGCAGAAGCTGAGTTTGTTGCGGCAACAAGTGCTGTGAATCAAGCTATTTGGTTGAGGAAGCTTCTAAATGATATGGGTTATATAATGGAGAATGAAACGAAAGTTTCTGTTGATAACCAAGCTGCACTGGCGATCTCAAAGAATCCAGTTTTTCATGGTAAAACAAAACACTTTAATGTAAAGTATTATTATCTTAGAGAAGTGCAGTAGAAGGGAGAAATAGAATTGATCTACTGTACTACAAAAGATCAGTTAGCTGATATCTTCACCAAGTCTTTTCATCAGAGCATATTTGAGTGGCTTCGGGAGAAGATTGGAGTATCTATCAGCGCTTGATCCAATGAGGAGTTTGTTGGTGATTGGATCAAACCTAATATAAAATATCGTTTTTATTATAGAAAAGATCTCTAGAAATTAGGAAGGATGGATATCGTGATCTTCCTAGTTTAGATTTTCCTTAATGGTATCCATTTCCTTGTTTTGTTTTGTCTATTTAAGTTTCGTGATGTAGTGGCTTTCTTAATGTATTGATCGATCAAAAATTCAGAAAAGAGCATTTGCTCAAAGGTTATTTGGTTTTTGGTTCGTCATTAGAAGGTTGCACTATAGAAGCTAGCGTCTGCAGCAGGTTCTATTGTTCTCTGTTTCGATTTTGTTGTAGTTTCTACTATTGATCCAGGTTTGTTTCCACAACGTGAGAACTTACAGAAAACTTTAAGGCGACAGCTGTTCTGGTCCATCCCAAGGGGGTTGTATTGTAAGATCGCGTGGATCGGCTGGTTGAAGAGGCTGCTAATGTACGTGAGGTTCAAGCCTCCCCAGACATAGTAAGACTCCAAGGCAACGCGACATCCTGCCTTACACGTGGCCTGCACTTCCCAGACGATCGAGCACAAGAGCAGGGGCGCCGCAACAGAGGATTACAGTCGGTAGTTTCATTCTTTCCATAGCTGACAAAACATTTGGTCGTCTTGGAAGGGAAGAAGAGGAGTGAAGCTCGGAGTTTGGACAAGCCAATCATGGGAATGCGTCAAAGGTGGTCGTGTCATCATCCAAGTCCATGATGGCATGAATTATATTTTAGTTGATGTTATTTTAAAGGCTGATCTGAACGACAACCAAGAGGAAGACGAAAGAAAGAATATGATTCCCCTTTTGGCTGGTCATGTATAAGTCAATGTCAAGAGCACACAGCATTCCAAACTCTGGGACTTTACTACGGATTTGTGCCTCACTCCCCGAATTCATTTCTGCGGAGATTTGGTCAGTTCAGGCATGATCAATCCAAGAATTACATAAGAGGATTCTGGAGATGTGCGAGGTTGTGTTTCCAAAAGGATCAGCACCAAAGAAAACGTGGACAAATTGAGCAAAAGAAAACTCGAATATTGTGTGGGCAGAATTTGAATTTTGTGGAAACACGAGGAATGTGGGATTGAGTTGATATCCGGGTGGTGGTAACAAAGAATGGAACTAAAGTTGAGATCAGATCGGGGAAGTGGCTTTGGTTGCAAAACTCATGTGACACTTTTAAGAAGCTTTCTTTTAGGACAAGAAGCTTCCTTTCACATGTTCTTCCTCTTCTTCTATTTCCCATGGGATGTCCGAACCGAGCCCCCTCGGTCATAAGATCTCGACGACAGGGTAGGAGGGAATCAAGCAAAACGCTGGGCAGATCTGTTGTCGTTCTTTCCTGCTCGGACTGATCGCAGATGGAAGATTCCTGGGGTAGTGGAATCCCGAATAACCGGAACGGGGAGAAATCGCCCGAAGGCAGGTCCGGTTCGATGCAGCTCAGATCTCCACGGATGCGCCAGGCTGACCCCAGGGCCAGTTCTGGGTCGACGTTGTCTTGGCTGAAGGCGAAGCTTTCGGGGATGCCTTGGGGTGGGCGTGTACAGGAGGAGCAATCGAGGAGGGGGAGGAAGAAGGTTGGGAAGGCGTGGTGCCAGAGGAGAAGGATGTGGAGTCTGGTTGTGGCTGTTGGGTTGATGGGGTTTTTCTTGTTGGTGAATTGGTTGATGCTGTGGTTGTTGCAAGATGAAAAGGTCGGGGGTGGGAGTGGAGGTGATGTCTTGAATTCCAACGCCACATCTCTAGTTAAGCTGAACATTGCTAGGGTAAGTTCTGAATGCAACAGTACTAACAACTTTAAGCTGCAAGGATTAGTGTTACGAGCTTGACTGAAGCCTGTTCTGTTTTGGATTTACTTTGGTCCTGAGATTCTTTAGTTGGTTTGATCAGTTTTGAGATGAGAGCTCATTGCAATTGATGAGCCCAATCTGTAAAGCTCCCTCGGTTTATCGGGACTCGGTGAATGTAAATCTTAGTTAGGTGGAAGGATCGGAATACATTAACCAGTCATCTTGATGCATTTTGGTTTTAATGAGAGGACGCTTGATTTCTTCGATTGCTTTATGATTATGTATTTTGCAGGGAAATGTCAGGAAGCTTGGGAAGAAGATCAAAGCACAGAAAGGCCCCTATGGAAGGCTTTTGGCCTTGGCTGCACATGCCTTGGCAGAGGTAGAATTTTATATATCTGAAACCTTGTTGGTTCGGGTTTGGCAGGGGACAGCTAGTGTTAATGTGTTTTGATACACAGGGACACAATAAACCCGAACCAAAAGACTTGTGGCAGGAGCCATTTGTTCCTGCTTCATTGTGGAGACCTTGTTCTGATCAACGTAGCTGGAAACCCAGTCGTGAGATTCCCATTTTCTTTAATATTAAACTAACAATGCGATTCTATAATTCTTATTCTTGCTGATGCTATATATTGTGGAATGTTTGATTTCGTAGGAGGTGATAATGGATATATAATGATAAACTGCAAATGGCGGGATAAATCAGCAGAGAGTAGCAGTGAGTGATGTTTATGTCCAGTTTCATGAGATAATAAATTAATTTTAAGTGAAGTTCTCAAGATGATGCTGGCTCGCTAATTTCTTCTTCGAATGAATATTCAGGTTTGCAATGCGGTTGTGATTGCAAGATTGCTTAATGCAACCCTCGTTCTCCCAAGATTTATGTACAGTAGTGTCTGGACAGATGTAAGGTGCCCCCTCACCCATCTATTCATATTCTATGATCTCAATGGACTTCCCATTTCTTCATCCTTCCTTTCATTTTTAATGTGCAAACCGTGCTTTCCACAGTCAGTTTGGCGACATCTATCAGGAAGAGTATTTTATTGACTATTTGTCTCCTGATATTCGGACCGTGAGAGAGCTTCCAAAAGAGCTCAAGTCATTGAACTTGGAGGCTATTGGGAGTCTGGTTAGCTTTTGGCCTCAAGAATATCCAAAATGTAAACATTTTTCTCACGGGAATTCTGATTTTGGAGCATTTGCTCAGTTTACAGATGCATATATTGGAAAAGAAGCGAAACCGGGGTTCTATGTGAAGAACATATTGCCCATTCTAATTAGGAACAGGGTTGTCCATTTCTATGGATTTGGAAATCGTCTCGCGTTTGATCCTATACCATCTCAGTTGCAGGTAATTCTACAAATGTGTGGATCGGTGTCGTTACAATATAAGTTCATTGTGGCTGTCTTCCTGATGATATCTTTTGGTGGTCTTCCCTAATTGAGTAATTTCATCTAGAGGCTTCGTTGCCGATGTAACTTTCATGCTTTGCGATTCGCTCCCAAGATACAAGAAACTGGTTCTTTGCTACTTCAAAGGATGCGCCGCCATCATAAACCCAGACTAATTGATCATCATCTGGTTGGCTCATATGCTGAGTTACCGATGCTAAACGGAAAGGATAATCCTCAGAGTAAAGCCTCTAGATATCTTTCGCTCCACCTGAGGTTTGAAATCGATATGGTTGCCCATTCGTTGTGCGAGTTCGGTGGCGGCGAGGAAGAGAGGAAAGAGCTGGAAGCATATCGGGAATTGCATTTTCCAGCACTTTTTCAACTTGAGAAGACAGCCAAGTAAAAGTCTTGTTTGTCATTTTTGTTCTGAACATACAGAGACTAGCTTTTGACAAAATTCTTCATTGCTAGCAGGTTACCTTCAGCTTCAGCTTTGAGGGAGGAGGGTTTATGCCCATTGACACCCGAAGAAGCTGTGCTGATGCTGGCTGCGCTCGGATTCGGACGAAAGACGCGTATATATGTTGCTGGTGCGAACATATATGGAGGGAGATCTAGACTAAATGCGTTGAACACGCTGTATCCCAGCCTTGTTACGAAGGAGACCCTTCTATCAGCGAACGAATTGGAACCTTACAAGAACTTCTCATCGCAGGTCAGAAGTCCTCTACATCCTTTGCCAGCATCTCATCAACATACCCTACCCCGTCCCTACAGCACATTTTGCTTGTCTGCAGTTAGCAGCATTGGATTTCATTGTTTGCACCGCATCGGATGCATTTGCCATGACTGATTCAGGAAGTCAGCTATCGTCTTTAGTATCTGGCTACCGCATATACTATGGTGGAGGGAAAAATGCCAACAATACGGCCTAACAAACGGAGGCTAGCCAACATCTTCACCAGAAACAACACGATAGAGTGGCGCATCTTCGAACAGAGAGTGAGAAAAGCAGTGAGGCAGACAAAGCATGTTCAGACAAGGCCAGTAGCAAGGAGCGTGTACCGGTACCCACGCTGTAACGAATGCATGTGTAGAATACAATAGATTCTGTCTCAACACCAGATTTCCCTTTAATTTTTTTCTAACATGACCTATTCTTTATTGAAACAACTGATCCTCATTGCTAGTGGATAGCCAATCCATGTCTCATCTTATTTCCTTGAACTAGCGATTCGCTCTTAAGGTTGAAAAAAGACTCACTTCGCCAAATATAGGGAAAGAGGAAGAATAGAGTTGGGAATTGTCCAATAAGGGACGGATACAAACCGCAATCTTATCCAGCATAAGAAAACAAGTTTTCGGACAACACTGAAGTTTGGTTGCCGACGACTTATAACTTTTGGATAACAACTGAGTTGGCGAGGCTGGCCTGCTCGATAGATACACCTGGATCGGTCAACAGCTTAGGTGGAAAGCCCATGACTTGCAGCTGGTAACCATCTGAAACCCCAGATCTAGATGCATTGATGAAACTACGGATGTCGCCCACAGTGTGATTGAGATTGAAACGTCCTATCAATCTTGTCCCATCGGCCAATCTTAGCTGTATTGAGGTTGCCGGCAGTGAGTCGTCCACGACGGGAGGAGCACTGCTAAGAGCCCCAGCAGTCAGTGAAGGCTCAGGGGAGGTATTTGCAGCGGAAGAGCTCCCACTCAGAGTTCTCCCAGTTCCCTGAAATGGAAGTTGGCGCTTCACCGGTTCCTGAAAGATGGGCATTCCACTTTAACTATGCTTAAGTCACAGTAACAAGTTAGTTAAACAAATACAAAAAGATGTCCTCCCTCTCCCGTTTATTCGGAATGAACACACAATCTAATGAAATTGCACAAAGAAGACTAACCGGGCACTTCTCGTTCCTCTTCATCAGGCTTGACTTGTACATGGGACCTTCTATCAGCAGGCTCGAGTTCTTTGGGCACTCAGACCTCCTTATGCTCTGGAAAGAGATCCAAAAGAGATCCAAGGTTCATTAAGAGAGGGCACTGTATACAATAGCAAAATTTATCAATCAATATCAAATAGTTATTAAGACTAACCTCAAGAAATGGGGCATTCTCAGGATCATCCAAGCGTCTAAGGGGACCATCGTTCACTGTGAAACCATTGCTCCAGAAAACAATGTTATGATTAATAATCTCAGGCTGCTGGGGAGCTGTCGGATTTGCTTGCACCGTCTCCCCGGAGAGTAATCGCCCAGTCCCTGTAAAGCTCCTTGAGTTGGAAGACGATGGGCTGTAACTATCCATTGGTCCTTCCAGAGCTCCCATTTGTCTAGCTTGACTGAATATTTCATCAACGTCATTGCCCTTTGAAGGATCCTGGACCAGCATACCACTTTCATCCAATTTCAAAGAAATGTTAGTCCGGAGTGGAGAATACTTGAAGAGCATTGCACCAATCAAAGCAAGAATATGATGATAAATGCAGTTAAACTAAACAAGAAGCATATAGCACTGATTATCATGAAGCAGCAGAAGAATCATCCATTCCCGGGCACATCGATTCTTCAACAAAGCAATCTGTACTTGAATCTACTGGTTTTCCCAATTTCCTAACCTCGCCAACAATCTCCTAATCTTTCACCCTTCGCCAAGACAAAAATTCAGCAACCTACCCATCACCGAAGAAGCTAGCCGACTGCCAAGACATAGAATAGCCTAAGGTTGCAGCTATGACAGTCAAATTGCTTTGTTCATCATTCCTCTCGACGCATCCGGAGAACTCCAAGCGAGCGGTACTCGACTAGAAACAAATCACTTGTGGGTAGCACCGACAAAAGAAAAAAGACGATAATAAACCCATCCTCCTAAACCAACACAAACCACAACAAGTTACAGCCTTTGCCGGAACCAAAGGTCGGAACTTTACCCTCCTCCGATCAATTCAAAGACAACCCAAGATTACAACCACATCCACAATTACACCCAGAACAGTCAATTAAGGGTTTCCCTTCTCTCCTACGGCAGGATTAATCTAGGGCTACCGAAGCGAAGGAAAGGGAGGGGAACCTCTTCTCGCCGCCGGTGTAGTACTCCATGGGATCGTCGGGGTCAGAGTTGAGACCAGGGGCGGAACTCCGGTTGAGGTCGGCGAGGGTTCTGATTCCCCCGGAAGGCTTGTCCTCCGGTTTCTTGCCGTCCCGAGACGACATCTTTTTTCAGCAGAGGATCTTTCTGGCCCGCCCCCTCTTTTTTCTTGTTGCCGAAGAAAAACTACTCCACTCCACCTACTAATTTTTGTTGTTTGTTACGGCATCTTCATATAATATTAACATATATATAAAATCCAAACCATCTATTAAATCGATAATAATAGTCCTGACGGACGAAATAGTTAGGGACGAAAATACGTTAAAATATGATTATTAAGTAAGAGTTCCAACCAAATTTCAACAAAAATTAAATAATATAAAGAACTATTTAAATCAAATTTAGACATAATTTCATTAAGTGTGTAAACGACGATCTTTCACTTCCAATTAGACGCAGGAAATTGTTAGCTAATTCACATAAATGAATGTTGTTAGATATTAATGGCTTCCTGTTTTTTGGTTAGCAACTCCTTTTTCTCCAATATAAACTAAAAACACACAACAAAATATAAAGGATTCACACTAACCACCCGTTGATGCTTTAGGACTAGGAGAGGGACACGCACATTCTTTCTCTGGCGACGCGCAATGTTACGGGCTTCGGATAATGAATTATCGTTGATAAATTTTGGAGTGCCGTGCCGAATCATTAAAATCCGAAAGGATTAAGCCAATAAAACTAGTTCGAAATAAAAGATATATGGAATATCTGTTTGTTTGTTTGCTACGCTTATATCTCCCACATATTCTTTTCAGTTATGAGCTTTTTTTTATTTAATTTTCGAGATTGAAATTCAAAAGGTTAATTCAACTAATGACAAAAAAAAAAAATCCTTTTATTTTATGTGAAGAACCCGCTCGACCAGTAATCGACGGGTTGATTACTGATTTTTAACCCACAGCTCTGGTATGTCAGTTCCTCGGATTGTATGATATAATGGAAATATTATTAGAATAAAAAACCAATATAATTGCTAAAATATTTTCATTTACTGTTTTATGTACTCGAAATTCCGGGTACGAATTGTTAGTGTTGGGAAATTCAGCTATCGTGTTGAGCTTCGATGGTGAAACTTGGACAAAAACCAACACACGCAAGATTTACGTGGTTCGGTCAAAACCGGCTTACGTCCACGGGGGGGTCTTCCGGAGATTCTACTAGACAACCGAGATTACAAAAGCACCAAGTGTATCACTCACCCACCTGAGATACAAGAAAATCATAACCCCGAATCCCGTAGAATAACCTCTACCCTGACTAGATGATTTTCTCTCTCGAATGCCACACACTCACCGTGTCACACCACCATGCCTAATAATCTAAACAAATCCCCTGTTTATAGATCCCCACTAACAGAAAATATTAGCCAAAGATGATACTAGAAAGATCTCAAGTTCGGACTAAATCCTATCAATTAGTCATATAATAGCTTTTTCACGTCATTTTTACAAACAAAATTATGCCATAATAAAGGGGCGGGTTTTTGGGAACCCGCCCCTCACGTAGTTTAAACTTGGGGCGGATGTTTTGAAAACCCGCCCCCCAGCCACCGACGCTAATAAGACTTCGGGGTCTTCTTCTCCCCGACACTTGTTTCTCCACAGTAACCCTAACGCCCGAATCACATCCTTGACCTCCCGTGAGCCTCCACCAGCCGTGCCGTCTTTCCATCTCCATCTCCACGGGACCTTGTTTCACTCTCCCGTTCGCCGTTGCCCGTCTTCCCCTCCGTCCGTCCCTTCCTCGCTCAACCCTCCCTCCCGACAGCTCCGGCCGGTCACGTTCCTCCCTCCGGGCGTCCCTCCCGTCGTCCGTAGCCGTCCCATCGCGTCCATTGGTAAGCGTTTATTATCGTTAAATTAGGTTTAGTTTTGATTATTTTGGGTGATTTTAAACTAGGTTTTCGTTGAATTTTAAGTAGGTTATTTAGGGGATATATGAAATTTAGTTGAATTAAAACTAGGGGTTAGTTGAATTTAGGGATATATGAAATTTGGTTAAATTTAGGGTTAGTGGATATTTGGTTTAATTTGGGAATTTAGGTTATTGTTGAATTTTAGGTGGTTTATTTGAAATTTAGGGATTAATTTGTACCTTATTTTTTAATAATTGTAGGTATTTCGGAAGTCGAAAGAAAGCCGTTAATTCTTAGACATCGTAAGTATTAATCTTACGTTTCAATGTCGCACGTACATTTACATTTTGTATGGAAATGGGAACGATATTGATACGTGGTGAAGGAGTTGGTTATAATGTTAGGGGTCCTGCTGAAACGTTTAAAGGTATCGGGTGATATCGACTTATGTTGCAATTGGAAAGGGTTATCGCTAATGCAATGAGATTGATACGAAGGAAGTAGGTTGGAAATATGTCGTAGAGTATCCCGTACCTTCCGTTACCCGCGTTCTGGCCATTAAGTTTTGTGAGCTTAGTACCTATTGGCTATGTATGAGGATGTGATATTGTTTGTTGCGAATTTTGCTATGTGCAATGGTGATCGCATTCAACGAAATATTATGTTAACATCAGCTTTCTTCTGCTTATTAATGGCAATAAAGAGAAGGGCGGGAAGTTCAAGAAGTATGCAATGGTGGGTAATGTGGGGAAATGAGATCGTAGGAGGTAATTAGTGAATCAGGGGGAGGAAGCTTTAATGTTGTGGTTGAATAAACCCTGTTACATAGTGAAATGTGGGTGACAATAGTCCGTCTGTTTGACATCCGATAGTCGAAGGAGATGTAGCTAGCGCTATGATGGTAATTGATGGGGATGGTGATAATGAGGAGGATGATGATAACGATGGGGAATGGGTTCATGAATATGGTAGATCCATGAATATGATGATCTATGAAGATGGTGATCCGTTTGAATGTTTTGGAACGTGACTTAGGCAGGATTCAAGGATGAGATAGAACGAAATGATGTTAACAGGCACATATGAGAATGATATCCTTGAGTCTATACTGAATTCTGATATATGACGTAGATACTGATGAGGAAATAGTTTAAACGGAGTTGATTTGGGGAAAACGCATGAAAGAACGTGTGAATGTAAAGTGCTACATGAGGCTAGGTCCGTCTAGAAAAGAGGTTGGAGAAACATCTACCTTTCTATCTTGTAGTGGTGATACTGGGAAGGTGATTGTGGAGGAGGGTCGATAATGTTACGATTATGGATTTTATATAGAAGATAGGCGATCCTAGAATCTGTGGGTTGAATTATCCGTAAAGGGATGAGGTTCAAAAATAAGAAAAGAACTCATTAAGACGTGGTGAACACATTCTGCATCAAGAACCATTACAATTACGATATCGTCGAGGACGGATAAGATTAGGTGGGCCGTAGATTTGTTCGGAGAGTGGGAGGGGTGGTTGCAAGGTGGAAGATTATGCGGGAGGCAACGGTACCTGGTGATCATCGATGTTTTGAAATAACAATTGTTGGTGAGCCACATATCATAGTTTAAAAATGCAGTGCTTACTCACAACTGATCATCCTCAGGATAGATTTGTAAACTTTGCTGGCTCCACAACTTTCGTACTGTTTGTTAAAGAATCTCCTGAAGTGAAAGTAATCGTTCCCTACGGAAAGGTAATAAAGGAGAGGATTTGGGTACGAACGTTAGTGAGGCAGACGTGTTATGGGATGCGAAGATGAGGGCAATTTCACTTGAATACGGTGATTGGGGAGTGAATCCTATAATGAGTTTTGTCCGCATCATCTTAATGCAATTATGAATTGCCAACCCAGAACAATTGTTAATTGGGGTGACTTGTTTGTAATGGTTGGCGAAGTGGAGGAATTTTACTTTCAGAAATGTGTCCTTGGCGCGTGGTCGGTCAGTGTATTCAAGCATTTAAAGCATTGTCGATCGGGGTGGATTAAGCCATTGATGGCAACCATTTCTATATGGTAAGTACACAAGCATAAATTGGTTAATTGCCATGTTTTAATGGACGTCAAGGAGAACCATATTGTGCCGCTTTGCATTTGCTTTAGTTTGATGAAGAAAGTTACGACGCATTGGACGAGTTGGTTCCTAAGATAGATCTGAAGGGGTATGTTGGTGATCGAGTGGTTAGTTGACTGGAGGTGTAATGTTTAATTTTCGATAGACATTCCAGCATTCAACCGGCCTTGTGAATGATTCCTGATGTTGGTTGGGACTCACTCCGTTTGCGCATTGGCGATTTTGTCTTAGACATGTTTGCGAAGAAATTTCCAATGACAAGGGTACAACAAATGTTAAGTATTGTAACAGGTGATTTCAAGGCGCTAAGGTGACCACGCAAGGCGAAAGAAGGCCTCTATTGCCCGAGGCGGCCTAGGCGCTACAGGACGCTAGGCTTTTAATGCAACCCATGTATAGATCATAAGAACAATTTTTTGTAATTGAAATGTCAAATGTAAATGTCTTCTTAAAATCAAAAAGACAATTTTCAAGTTCTACAATCCACAATCCTCATCCATAAAGTAGGCATCATCAATCCTCAATCCACATAAAAAGAATCAGCATCGCACAATCACAATCCATTTAAATTCACAAACTGCCATCCGCATCTACATATCAATATCGAAATCACCACAATCAAACATCATCCAAGTCAAACATCTTTTTCTAGCAAAATATCATTGCCAAAGTTGTGGTTCATTGTCATCTTCAACATCGGCGTCGACTCATTCCTCCGAAGTATGTTTCGTGAGCTACTTGAAGTAGCTTGTCGCACTAGTTGTGCCGATACTGAGTTCATTGACAAACGCACCCCTGATGCTATCTCCACCTTCTCTCCCCAGTGTCAAAGTATCGTCAGGAAAAACCAAGTCATCGCCATGACTTCCACTTCATCATCCATTTCCTCCTAGCATCCACTCATTACTCTCATCAATTTCATCCAAAGTAAGTGGATCTATAACATCGGGCAGCATCGCCCCTAGCGAGCCTTTAGCTTCATTGATGTATACTTGACATAAACCAAATCAAGCATTCTTTCATGTATCAAGTCCGATTTCTCTTCTTTGTAATGAATCTACAAAGAAGAAAAAATGTTAATGTACGGAGAATGATAATAAGAATAATGGATACAACACTTCAGTAAGAGAGGTATACATGCTCAAATGTGCTCCAGTTTGCGATCACAAGGCCGCTTGAAACTACAAGTCAAAACTTATTGAATTTTGATCGCAGAAGCAACGTTGTAGATTCGAGTAGTAATTATCTCCAAACATTTTCCCACCATTTCCGCTATCATTCAAAGATGTAATTGTTCATTTAATGTAACACTTATTTATGAATTTTGAGAATGGTTCAAAGAAAAAGTATGCCTGAGCGATCTCAATTTTCTTCCTCGATTGACTCTGAGCCGTACCAAATTTCCCCTCCAGATCGCATGTTTGTAAAATGCAAGTTCATTAAGTATCTAATCCTGGGGGATGCTCGATAGTTTGAGAGAACTTCTCGAGTCATGCATTACAAACCATCTGTTACTTCAGAATATGTTTCCAAATTGGAAATCTTATCAAAGTATGCCGGATTTAAATAATGTGCAGCCGCATGTAAGGGCCGATGTAGCTGACAATTCCATCGATCGTCAATGATCTTTGAACACGGCTGCATATTTGTCTTCTTTATTGTTAAAAAACTTCTGGATGGTCTCTTTATCCCTATCCATCGCCTCATATATATACCCCATCGCTGGCTTCTTCTCGTTATCCACAATACGAAGAAACGGTTACTAATGGACTCATCACCTTCAATGCGTACATAACCTGGTCCCAAATTGATTGCCTTCAACACAATCTGAAACGCCCTTCTTCCTTTTGCCGGAGTCGACAATTTGTCTCCTTCAATTCGAGGGATCCGAACGATTCTTTCCTCTACTTAATCTTCAAGATATTAGTGCCTCTGCAAAGTGAGGAAGGCCGTCGGTCGAATCTTGTAATACAACTTCTGAGCAACTCCATATTCATCGTATAAGATCTCATCGGTGCTCAAAACACTACCATGATTATAGATGAAATCCGACAAGGAAGATGGCATCTTGGTTAGTTTTTCTTCACATTCGGGCGCTTGCCGATATCTTCAAAGCATCAAGTCGATGCAATGAGTCGCACAAGGCGGCTTAGGAAAGTGTCCTCTCTTTGCCATCAGTATTTTTCCTGGTTAGAGGACAATGTTGTTAAGAATTTACACATTTGTGTTATGAATTAATAAAAAAAGAATCATAACCTTTTTTAAAGAAAATAAAATCTTACCAGCCAACACGTAGTTGCTTTCCATTATCCGTGATCACTTGCATGACATTTTGCTCCTCCAATTTCCTCCACAAAGCTATCTAGCAGTTCAAATAACTTTTCGCCTGTTTTAGAATAATCGGAAGCATTAACCGACTTGATAAATATCGTTCCCTTCACACCACTCACAAGAAAGTTAATCAGACATCGCTGCTTTCTATCAGTCCAACCATCTGACATTATAGAGCACTCATTATCGAGACCAAAAAAATCTATCAACATGATCTTTCTTCATCTCTGTCGTAAAGTCAACCTCCTTCTCTCAGGGAGAGGTACTCGCATCTCATGATAGCTTGGGGGCTTCAAATTTGGACCCGTATCTGCCAATCCCATACACCCTCTCCTCGAAGCTCTTTTAAATTTTGACGGTACTCAAAGAAATCCCAGCCTGAATAAAACCATCGGACAATGAGTTGATTGGTCCTCGAACGAGCTTCTTTATCAATGGCATCATCAACTACACTCGTCTGCTTTGCCTTTCCCTTTTCCATTAAGAAGACATCCATAGGATTTTTCCCTTCAATCGTTTCCGGACTCTATCTTCAAATACCGAATCACCATCTTGTGCAACGTCATCGCCAATAACCACATCAGGAAAACTAATGGAAATTGAACTCGTTTTTGGAAAGAAACACTCAACTTGTTGTTTTTGAGCCTTATGATGTTGTCAACTGAGTAAGACGCTCCTCTTTCACATCTCTGGGACATTTTGCGGATACATGGCCTTTGCATTTTTTAAATTTTCCTGGCTTGATGTTTGCTTCGCTCTGTGTATTCCCCATTTTGGATTTGTAACCACAAAAACTTACATGTCTCGGTATTGGGATCTTTTGGATCTTCAAGAAAATTATACTTTCACCCAATATCACGTATCGAACATTTATTATCACGAAGATTCAGCCATTCTGTATGATCATATCAAACATGATTACAAATTTTGTATGATCAAACGTAATTATAAATTAATCCAAGAGATGAAAGGGGATAAAATCCATTACGGATAGAGAGTGGGTCGGGATAAATCCAAAATCCAATTACAGCTAATGAATTCGGGATAAATCCCAAATCCAATTGGAAATTGGAAATTTGACAACCTGTTAAGTATCTAAATTTGGAAATTGCACACCTCTCTCGCGCGATGAAAAAAGGGAGGGTTATACATCTCTGGTCTCTGCACAGGGGAACGGCCGGGCGGATCGCGCAGAGGACCGGCGAGAAGGGGCGGCCGGTGCGGACGCAGAGAGAACGGCAGAGGGCTGCCGGGACGCGCAAGGAGGAACGACGGGAGGGCGGCCGAGACGCGCAGGAGGAACGGGCGGGGTGAGGGCGGCCGCAAGGGCAAGTGGAACGGGCGGCCGGCTAAGGGCAGAAGATAAGGGCAAAGTGAACAGACACGCACAGAAGAAAGGGCAAAGCAAACAGATCATGCACAAAAGGTAGGATTTATAACAGGGGGCGCCCTAACGCCTTATTGGCGCCTTGTCGCCTTGTCGCCTGGTGTCGGGCGCTCGCAGATAGGCAGCGCCTAGGACCGTATCGCCCGCCCGAAGCAAAAAGGGCAGCGAGGAGGCATCGGCCTCGCATCGCCTTAGTGACTAGGCGCTCAAGGCGCCTCGCCTTGAAAATCACTGGTATGTTGAGAGGATGATTGTAGCCGTAGGGGTGGAAATCAATGACTCTGAAGTATAAAAACATGATGAGAAGCTTGTTTTCAAACAATGCTAGAAGCTGTACTTGGTCGAATTTTTTCGCAGAGATGAGTGCAGAGCAGTGGACTTTCGAGCGGAGATGGATTTTATAGATATGGCCTTGAATGACTACGAATTTGAGCGAGAGTTACAACTCCGTTATCATAGGTGCCAAGAAACCGATTTCTGCTCTGGTCAGAAAAGTTTGGTATAATTGCAATTCACTATTGGATAGTCTCCGTAGAGATGATGCAGACTAGCGTAGCACATTCGATTTGTCAAACGAGGGTTAGGCAAAGCCAATGGAGAAAGCCTAACGATACGAAGTCGTTCTTCTCGTATCGACTGGGAGCGGTAGATTTGACGGTCAAGACTAAAGGAAGACATCGTGTCAAATATGTTTTTCTCCAAAATCGGGAGATGCAGTTGTAAGATGTGGTAATTTATTTCGCTATACCTTGTTCTCATGCCTTGGCATGTTATGCCTTTCTTGCATATTGCTCATACAACTGTCATTAGTCGATTCTACTCATTCGAGTGTCAGAAGGCCGTATATGCTTTCTCGGTGGCATTCCTTTGATTGCAACAAAGCAAAACTGGACGGAATATCGTTTTCCTATAGTCAATCATGACCCGACATGAGTCAGACCACGGTTGGGCGTCCAAGGTCATCCCGTATTACATAATGAAAGGGATAGTAGAAGTTCGATCTCGGAGTAGTTGTTGCTCATTATATAAAAAGGAAGGCCATAACCGACGCTGTTGTCCTAATCGTAATATTTGTAAGTTATTATTCACCGTTTTGAAATGTTATTTACTTGTTTTGTTCTTATGTTGTGCTAATTGTCTTACAGGAAATGCATCCAGGGCCAAGGAAGACTGATATCCTTCTTGCTCAAGGAGAGCATCGGTCGACGGCTGTATGGGAAGCCGGGATATAATGTGGTAAGTCGATTTCTTTACTTTAAAATTGATTATATATTCATTACATTGTTTACTAATTCGTATTTTCTTTGCAGAACAATGTTTCTAACATGCTGTCGGGTTGAAAAATCGCTTAAAGGGACTTGCTAGCAATTCCACGCATGAAATGTTTACCTCCGTCAAGGCAGGATTCTACGGAGTGGCAGAAGCTTCCATTTATCTCTTTAGAGTTGGGCATTGATTCAACTGCGTTAACGGAAACGCTAGAGACCGGAGACGCACCACCTTCCACATGGTGCGACGGTGTGATGGACCGTGACCCTACAAGATGTTGCTATTCAAGCTTGGATTGCCTGTTAGATGGTGATGCAGTTATAGGTGACACCTCGATATCGGCAGTCAGAGGTGTGTCATCAGTTAGTTAGGCCGTGTACTTGTTGGAGATAATATTAGGGTCGGGTCGTATTAAGACTAAGATGGGTTAGCCCAAAATTTTTCTGAAGATTCGGGGTAGATGCCAACTGAGGAGGTGGTTCAGATGTACACGAGGGCGTACCTCCTCCTGCTTATAGGTGGGATGTTGTTCACTACTAAGTCGGACAACTTTAGTACACCTATTTTTTGGTTGCCACTATTAGTTGATTTAGAGAGGACAGGGTTAGTATAGGCTGGGATAGTGCATGCCTAGCCTGGTTATATAGGAGCTTGTGTAAGGCGTCTAACCATAAGGCGTCAAAGATCGAGGGCCCACTCTTTTTAACTACAGATTTGGGCGTGTGATAGATTCCCGCAATGTAGCGCCTTTGAGGACGTCGTACTCCGTTCGTAGAGGATATGCCTCTCAGTTATCGTTGGGCAGTAGCGAAGGATGTGCGCACCAGGTGAGCGACGCATGGGCTTGGCATCGTACATAGCAGGCATTCGGACTGGCAAAGCAGTGATCAGGATACACCCTTACGATTGAATAAAGCAATCGCAATTGATTTGTGTCATATCTTTCCGTTAATGTTCTCATTGAAAATTATGCAGTGTGATTTGGCATCCCTACCCTGATCAGTTGATAGAATATGCTTTCAGATTACTGTCGGGTCGGCGAGATGATTTGGCATGCTCCGTGTACCACTTAATCATGCTTCTACATAGTGGAGGTACTTCCCAGATAGAGTAATCCGTCAGTTCGGCGATCTGCAGCTGGTACCGCATTAGTGCGACACCAGCAAACGCGCTTCATCGCCATTGACCTTCGCGGGAAGAATATGAAACAACTGGAGGGAGATCCACCGACAGTTTGTGGATACTCTGGGAAGATCAGGCTCAACTATGTCGTGCCGCTAGAGTGGGATTCTTGGGAAGAAATACTCCAAGTGGTACGCGAATCATAACTCGGCAATATATTTCCGCCATACAGGATCCATGCTTGGGCAATAATGGTAAGTACATTACTTCTTTCTATTCGATTTTTTTTTTTATTGTTTAACATATATTCATTTCATCGTTCTTATTGTGTGACAGCTGAAGAATTTTAGATAGTATGAAGCTAAAATATGACCAGCGGGAGCTCGTCTCTCTTGCCGTGGGCTCCATCGAAATTGCTCAGAGAGTATGGACCGGTTAGACTATATGGTCAGAAACCGGCGGCTTGGATGACCAACCGGCATTTTGAGTTCTTGCCAGCCACATGATGGACAGCACCTTCGAGGCGCGATGAAGGAGGAGGTCAGCACTTCAGAGCCAATTGACGAGTGGACATTGCCACGTGAAGGACAACCCTTGGACAGAGATGTGGACAATGCCACCAGCATATGACGATGCCGTATTTGACGAGGAGGGTCATTGAAGTGTGGGAAGGGATACTCATATCACAAAATTTTCACGTGGATGCCGAGTACTGCACGCCACACTTTGAGGTTGGGTCGAGTTCGAGTCCTGGAGCTGCCGATTAAAGGAGTTGAGAGAATTTGGATAAGTTTTATAAAATTTCGAAGTTTCATTATAGTTAAAAACTCAACTTAACATAAGTATTTTCAGGTACGACCATTTCGAAGACCCATCTCAACTTACACAGCTATACCCGGGCGACTCGTTCGAAGCAGTCGCGTCCCGTTCTCCATACCATATGTGGAGGAGGAGATTGAGTAGACGTAAAGGGAATTAGAACTAGTGTTCATATTTGTAAACAATTATGTACTTTGATGTTTGGATGTATTCTGTTTATGTTTTAGATAGTTAATCAATGCATTTTCTGAGATGTCAAGTGTTTTCCGATTGTTGGAACTAAAAATGTTTCGATCGAACAGGGATGGTTTTCTCGAAAAGAAATTTGACTGCAAACATGGCCGGGGCGGGGACGGGTTTTCAAAATCTGCCCCTTGTTTTACTAGGACTAAGAACTAAGACAGGCCCTCCCTGGCACTTGGAAAAATTTCCAAGTGTCCGGGGGGCGCGTTTTGGGAACC